>CM053032.1:239244688-239261284 GCA_028564925.1 Lithobates sylvaticus
TTAGAGCCAGAGGCTTCAAAAAAGGGTGGGCTTGGGCGCAAAGAGTGCACCCTGATCCCACCCAATTGTGTGACCATAGCAAATACATTTTCACTATTTTCACACTATAGTGCCTCCCCGCCAATCAGGAGGCAGGTCAGTGAGACCTGTTTCCTGATTGGCCAAATCGCCAGGCGATCCTATTGGATGCCCAGCGCTTTGGTGGAAGAGGAGACATAGAGTGGAGGAGAGGTCACAACACAGCCCAGTCACTAAAACATACATTAGTGTGAACCAGGCCTTACAGGTTACCAGTTTAGACCCCTTTCACACTGAGGCGTTTTTCAGGCGTTTTAGCACTAGAAATAGCGACTGTAAAGCACCTGAAACTGCCTCCCACGCCACCCCAATGTGAAACCCCTTGTGCGTTAGAAAAAGTCCTGCAAGCAGCATCTTTGAGGCGGTGCGCGCACTAGGGGTGCGCGCATGTTGTTCGCCCCGGAGCCGATGGCTCGTGACACGGCGAGAACCGGGATCTCTGTGTGTAAACACCCCCTAGTGTTAACCCCTTCACTGCCAGTGACATTTTTACAGTAATCAATGCATTTTTATAGCACTGATTGCTGTATAAATGCCAATGGTCCCAAAAAAATGTGTCAAAATTGTCCGATGTTTCCACCATAATGTCGGAGTCCTGATAAAAATCGCAGATTGCCGCCATTACTAGTAAAAAAATAAAAATAATAATAAAAATGCTATAAATCTATCCCCTATTTTGTAGACGCTATAACTTTTGCGCAAACCAATCAATATACGCTTATTGTGATTTTTATTACCAAAAATATGTAGAATTTCTTTTCGAGAAAAAAAAAAGTAGAAGAATAAATATCGGCCTAAACTGAGAAAAAATTTGCTTTTTAAAAAAAAAAAAAAAATGGGGATATTTATTATAGCGAAAAGCACAAAATATTGTGTTTTTTTCAAAATTGTTGCTCTTTTTTTGTTTATAACGCAAAAAATAAAAACCGCAGAGATAATCAAATACCACCAAAAGAAAGCTCTATTTGTGGGGGGAAAAGGGGGGAAAAAAAAGGATGTCAATTTTGTTTGGGTGCAACGTCGCACGACCGCGTAATTGTCAGTTAAAGCGATGCAGTGCCGAATCGCAAAAAAAAAAAATGGTCTGGTCATTCAGCAGCCAAATCTTCCGGGGCTGAAGCGATTAAAGCATGACATGTTAGGTATCTACTTACTCGGCATAACATCATCTTTTATATTTTACAAAACAATAAGTATTATATTGTGTTTGTGTGCAATAAAATGTATTAAAGTGTATATTTTAAATTCCTATGAAAAACCACTGTGCAAATACTGGGTGACATAAAAAAATTGCAAAAAAAAATAAATATTATTTTGTTCTCTAGGACCTTTGCTAATATATATATATATATATATATATATATATATATATATTATATATATATATAAAACGTTTGGGGGGTTGTGAGTTATTTTTTTTAGCAAAAAAAGTAGTAGATTTTTCCATGTAGGAGAGAAGGGTCAGACTTGGCCTGGATATGGAGTGGTTTGGTGTGAATGGGGCCCTCAGTGTGTCCTCCATTTTGGCCCCGATAATACTTTATGAGGAAATATTGGAACATTCCATTCAATATAAATCTGCAGAAAAGCTGAATATACTGTGTCAGGGGAGGTCGGGGGACCTTTTATGAGGTAGAAGGGGCGGCAGTCATGTTAATAATGTCCGCAATGGGTGTTTTTCAGTCACAGTTGTATTCAGCAGACATTGTATGAGAGGACGGGACTATCTCAGTGAGAATACACGGTGTGTGTGGGGGAGGCGGACACATCATATTGTACACAGAGATTTGTGGAGCGCAGCGCTGACACCGCCGTAGCGTAGTAGGCCAGAGCCCGTGCATTGCCATAGAATGAGATTTGCCGTGGAATGAGATGCTCCGCCTCCATCACATCCTATTGGCTTACACTGGTCACGTGACCTATTTAACCGTGTTATGGCTGGCGGAGCATCTCATCCGACGGCAAATCTCATCCTGCTGTTAATCTCTAGCAGCTTAGCAGCACATGATGTGTTCAGGGAAACACTGTGATGCAAGATCTGTGTGTGTAAATAAAGAAAGTACCTTAGAAGGGGAGGGGAGTATGTTATAGTAAAACAAAATCAGTGTGCATATGACATAACAGGGGCGCAGCCGACCCTTGCGGCCCCAAGCTCCTGGTGTCCTGTCAAATAATGTCCCAGACAGCTGTGACAGAGACTGATGTGAGACTGATGTTTGCTCCGTGCAGCTCCAGCTATCACAGGGAGGAGATCCTCTCCCTGTGATAGCCAAAGTGAGACTGATGTTCGCGTCGAGATACACTCCGCTCCCCTCTCCTGGACTGACATGGAGACGAGTGAGGGAAAGATGGCCCCCACCCAACTCCATGACACTGCAGGGCGGAAGCGACCTCAAAACGTCACTTACGCCCATAGCTCTTAAAGGGCCATTTTATTTTTTTAAATGACAACATTTTTTTTTTTTTTATACAGGGGGTCCCCGACTTACAAACATCCAACTTACAAACGACTCCTACTTACAAACGGAGGGAGACAACAGGAAGTGAGAGGAAATCCACCCCTAGGAAGGGAAATTCACTCCTGTAAGAGTTATTATGGGTAAAAGGTGTCTCCACTGATGCTTTATCACCAGTCCATGCTTCCCTAACAACCCAAAATTTTCAAAATCCAATTGTCATTGGGACAGAAGGTAAGGTGAAATCTTCTGAACAGGGGTACAGACATTAAAACAAATGTTACAGGGGTGATAACCCTTCTCTATGTTATCTAAAAAACGTAAAAATAGATTTTTTGGCTGGAGCTACACTTAAAAAATTTACCTGTTCCGACTTACAAACAGATTCAACTTAAGAACAACCCTACAGTCCCTATCTTGTTTGTAACCCGGGGACCCCCTGTATTGCATTTTAGTGTAAATATGAGATCTGAGGTTTTTTGACCCCCAGATCTCATATGAGGTCCTGTCATGCTTTTTTTCTATTACAAGGGATATTTACCTTCCTTGTAATAGGAATAAAAGTGACAAATTTTTTTTTTTAAAACAGTGTAAAAATAAAAGGTAAAATAAATAAGAAAAAAAAAATACAAATTTTAAACGCGCCCCGTCCCGCCAAGCTTGCATGCAGAAGCGAACGCATACGCAAGTAGCGCCCGCATATGAAAACAGTGTTCAAACCACACATGTGAGGTATCGCCGCGATCGGTAGAGCGAGAGCAATAATTCTAGCCCTAGAACTCCTCTCTAACGTAAAACATGCAACCGGTAGAATTTTGCCTATGGAGATTTTTAAGGGTAAAAGTTTGTCGCCATTCCACGAGCGGGTGCAATTTTGAAGTGCGACATGTTGGGTATCAATTTACTTGGCGTAACATTATCTTTCACAATATAAAAACAATTGGGCTAACTTTACTGTTGCCTTATTTTTTAATTCAAAAAAGTGTATTTTTTAAAAAAAAGTGTGCTTGTAAGACCGCTGCGCAAAGACGGTCCGACAGAAAGTATTGCAACGACCGCCATTTTATTCTCTAGGATGTTAGAATAAAAATGTATAATGTTTGGGGGTTCTAAGTAATTTTTTAGCAAAAATAAATGTTTTAACTTGTAAACAACACATCTAAACACAACACATCTAAAAAAGAGGCCTGGTCCTTAAGTGGTTAACACTTACCTCCTAGATTACCAGTAGCTGATATTCATGGTAAGTCACTATAATATATAACAGCAACTCCTCTGCCAAAGGCAAACAAATAACTGGTGTGGTTTTCCTTTCAGCCTGGGTACTTACTGCACCTCTCCCGACATGGGGTCTCCTCGCACAGTGGATAGCCCCTCCCCCTTCACTCTACTGGCCCACGCCCATCATCTGACTTTTTCCTCCAGACAATTTCAGCCTCCCGACATGACATCTGTCTCTCTGTAGCTGAGAACTCAGGTGAGAGGTCTGCTGTGATGATAGGACAGTCAAAACTAGAAGCGGCGGGCCTCCCCATAAGTTGGGGAACTTATACAACAACTCATTGGTTGGGGTCCGCCACCCGGGGCCCCCTACATATGTATGGGCTGTTCCCTTCCCTGATGTCGGACACTTAATGGGGGCACCAGACCGATTTGCCTCCCGTCCCAGTCTGCTCCATAAGACTGGCGCTACAATAAAAGTGTAGCGCAAGCTGGCGGGGACTCTTTTCGTGCTGCCCTTCTTGCAAAGTGCCGCCCTAGGCCTGGGCCTTGTTGGCCTAGGCTAAGATACAGCGTTGCCTCTACTATCACAGGAGTGAGCTCTTTCTCTGATTCAAACCCCCCTCACATGCTCTTACTCTCCCCGTTTGAGAACTCTCCTGTGATTTAGGATGTGAACAGTAACAGCTGGGAGTATCAGTCTTAGCAACTCCCTAGCAACAAGGCAGAATGGGATAATGCCATCTCTGTAATTTTTTCAGTCAGGCTTCAGAAGGTATGTAAATGGCCTACTACACCTAAAACAAGGGCATTATTCAACATTAGAGCTGCACCGTTTGTATTTATCTACCGACACTACCTAAATGCATAGGCAGATTTTTTGTAAAGGTGAACCAGACCTTTAAGTCAGCCAATAAAGGGTGTCGCATTCTATCTTTATGGGCTCATTCAGGCTTCATTTTCGTTCAGATCGTGCTTCAGACAGCAATAGACAGGCAGTGATAGAGTGTTGTATTGCCTCCTCTCTGCATGATTATTCCCCCAATTGACCAGATAACTGAGCATGTTGTGTGCGGTTACGGGGTGGTTGCCCAGTGGCCCCATTCACTTGAGCGTGACTAGCGATATACTTCCTGCCATGACATGTGTACTCCCCCTGACTGCCACCTCAGCAAAAAAAGGAGGAGGAGCGGTTGAAGAGTGGTAAAAATGTGGCTCAACCGCGGGGGTTTTTACCGGAGCTCAGTCGCTAGTTTAAATGAGACCTTAGGCTCAATCCATCGTTGTTCTGGCAGCAGCTAGCTGCCATAACCCCGGTATTCTCTTGTTTGGCCGGCGGTCCGGTTTCCGATAATAGTGGTCTCTGTGGATTCGGCACGATATCACTTTCATCGGTGGCGGGAGAGGGCCCCCCCTCCCACCGCGCTATGGTGCCCTCCGCCGATTACCGGTGCCCTCCGCTGCTTACAGGAGCTGTCGGCAGCGGCGGAGGCGATCGGATCTTCACCCTTGCTGGGCATAGAGAAGAGTGGCCCCCATCCATCTCCATAACAATGAAGGGCGGAAGCGTCATCAAAATGTCACTTCCGCCCATAGCTCTTAAAGGGCCATTTTATTATTACATTTTTTTAAATGACCAATTTTTTTTTTTTTTTATTGCATTTTACTGTAAATATGAGATTTGAGGTCTTTTTGACCCCAGATCTCATATTTAAGAGGTCCTGTCATGCCTCTTTTATATTACAGGGGATTTTACATTCCTTGTAATAGGAATAAAAGTGACACAATTTTTATTTATTTTTAAAACCGTGTAAAAATAAAAAATAAAAGGTAAAATAAAAAAATTTGTAACCATGCCCCGTCCTGACAAGCGAGCGTGCAGAAGTGAACGCATATGTGAGTAGCGCCGGCATATGAAAACGGTGTTCAAACCACACATGTGAGGTATCGCCGCGATCAGTAGAGTGAGAGCAATATTTCCAGCCCTAGACCTCCTCTGTAACTCAAAACATGCAACCTGTAGAATTTTTAAATGTCGCCTATGGAGATTTTTAAGGGAAAAAGTTTGTCACCATTTCACGAGCGGGCGCAATTTTGAAGCGTGGCATGTTGGGTATCAATTTACTTGGCGTAGCATTACCTTTCATAATATAAATAAAATTGGGCTAACTTTACTTTTGTCTTATTTTTTAATTCAAAAAAGTGTATTTTTTCCAAAGAAAGTGGGTTTGTAAGACCGCTGCGCAAATACGGTGTGACAGAAAGCATTGCAACCTCTGCTGGGTTCCAACCAGGGCAAATTGGATGTGGGTTCGCCGCATCCAATTCGCAATAGCAGGAGATTTCGCACATCTCCAGAGCAGCTCCGGTGCGAATTTGCACAGGCGTCCTGTACGTCTTCTGGTCCGCTTCAGGTCTGAATTCAGCCAAAAATTCAGGCTAAAATTGGACCTGAAATGGTGAATGGGGATGCACCGGACCCCGGGTGTGAGCCGCATGGGGCAAGGTGAACCCCACCTCAGAAAACGCTTTCCCACGTGTTGGTTTCCCATTGTATGGATTCTTGTATCCGCCCTATACACTCACTATGCAAGATGCATAGGGCCCCGCCGCTGGGGGGGGGGCCCCCCCCCAAGGGCGGATCGGCTTTGCTTCCCGAGCTCCAATCTCCTCCTCCCCCTCCTCCTCTTGTCACACAGCGGGAGTCAGAAGACCGCTGTGTCTCAGAGCTGACTGAAACCTTCGGCCAGCGCTATGACAAAGATCCCGCCCTCCTCCTAGACCAGCTCGTGTGATAGATACAGTGTTCTGTCTATCACACAAGCTGGTCTAGAAGGAGGGTGGGACTTTTGTCATAGTGCGGCATAACATTTCACATTGAGCTCCGTGACACAGCGGGAGATGCCTGATGTGCGTAATCCACTGACACTGACTGGTGAGGCTACATTGATTGCCACAGTAAGACTGCAATGATGGGCACGATTAGGCTGCAATAATGATGGGCACAGTAAGGCTGCAATGATTGGCATGGTGAGGCGGCAGTGATTGGCATGGTGAGGCGGCAATGATTGGCATGGTGAGGTGGCAATTAACATGGCGAGGCTGCAATGAAAAGCATGGTAAGGCTGCAATGATAAGCATGGTAAGGCTGCAATGATTGGCATGGTGAGATGGTAATGATGGGCACGGTGAGGTGGCAATTATTAACACGGTGAGGCTGCAATGATAAGCATGGTAAGGCTGCAATGATTGCCATGGTGAGGTGGCAGTGATGGGCACGGTGAGGCTGCAATGATTGGCATGGTAAGGCTTTAATGATTGGCACAGTGAGGTGGCAATGATGGACACGGTGAGGCGGCAGTGATGGGCACACTAAGGCTGCAATGATGGGCACGGTGAGGTGGCAATTATTAACATGATGAGGCTGCAATAATGGGCACGGTGAGGCTGCAATGATTGGCGCGGTGAGGATTTAAGGAAGTCTCTCTGGGGATCCTGATGTAGGGGGAGGCTCTCTGGGGACCCTGATGTGAGGAGGGGCTCTCTGAGGACACTGATGTAAGGGGAGCCCTCTGGGGACCCTGACGTAAGGGGAGGCTTTCTAGGGGCCCTGACGTAAGGGGAGGCTCTCTGAGGACCCTAATGTAAGGAGGGAGGCTCTCTGGGGACCTATGCTCACGGCATCATGGATTAGGTAGAGGGCCCCTTAGCAGAATTTTGCTTAGGGCCCCAGGGAGGTCCGGATCGGCACTGCCTGTGTCTATAGATAAACTTCAACCTTTTATCTCTGATCTGTTAGGAATTGTATGCATTTGGCAGAGCCGAGCGCTGGAGCCATAGCAACCGATCAGCCAATCACAGATCTTCCTAGAAATTTCAAACTGATGCAGGAGAAATGTTGTGGCAGTTGCAGTTGCCTAGCAACATAACTGATGACCTCACAGTGCACCTGTGTCTATAGATAAACTTCAACCAGTTGACTATGAGACGTAATCCCCATTCATTCCCATGTGTCAGTGCTGTGATAGTCTGATAACTACTCCATCATACAGCACTACACACAACTGCCACAACATTTCTCCTGCATCAGTTTGAAATTTCTAGGAAGATCTGTGATTGGTTGATCGGTTGCTATGGCTCCAGGGCTCGGCTCTGCCAAATCTATACAATGCATACAATGCATACAATTCCTAACAGATCAGAGATAAAATGTTTCCATTTCTGCTACCAGCCTGCTGCTTTTACATAAACAATCGAATACAGATATCATTCTTTTCTAGGTAAGTAACAGCTTCTTGCAGTGATATTGTCAGCAAAATAATTAAATAAAAATACCCCTATAATACACAAGTTTAATGTATTCTAGTAAAGTTAGTCTGTAAACTAAGGTCTGTTTTGTTAGTTTTTAGCAGTAGTTTGTTATTTTATAAACTTGCAGCAGGCTGTGGCTATCTTAACTGTGGGCATCTGAAGTCAGACTGTATTTCTTCCTGGATCTCATCCTTGCAGATCTCGTACATGCTCAGTGCAGCATAAGCAGTGTAATAGGTTTCAGGTCAGGTTTCCATAGCAACGGCAGTTTAAGGACCAGAGGTCTTTTTTCAATTTCGCACTGCACTGCTTTAACTGGTAATTGCGCGGTCATGCAATGTTGTAACCAAACGAAATTTGCGTCATTTTCTTCCCACAAATAGAGCTTTCTTTTGATGGTATTTGATTGCCTCTGTGATTTTTATTTGTTGCGCTATAAACGTAAAAAGACCGCAAATTTTGAAAAAAAAAGATATTTTCTACTTTAAGAAAAATCTAATAAACTCAATTTTAGTCAAACATTTGGGCCAAAATGTATTCAGCCACATGTCTTTAGTAAAAAAAAAAAATGCCAATAAGCGTATATTTATTGGTTTGCGCAAAAGTTATAGCGTCTACAAACTAGAGTACATTTTCTGGAATTTACACCGCTTTTAATTTATGACTGCCTATCTCATTTCTTGAGGTGCTAAAATGGCAGGGAAGTACAAAACCCCCCCAAATGACCCCATTTTGGAAAGTAGACACCCCAAGCTATTTGCTGAGAGGCATGTTGAGCCCATTGAATATATTTTTTTTTTTTTAGTCCCAAGTGATTGAATAAAGACAAAAAAAAAAAAGAATTTTCAAAAAGTTGTCACTAAATGATATATTGCTCACACATGCCATGGTTATATGTGGAGATGCACCCCAAAATACATTTTGCTGCTTCTCCTGAGTATGGGGATACCACATGTGTGGGACTTTTTGGGAGCCTAGCCGCGTACGGGGCCCCGAAACCCAAGCACCACCTTCAGGATTTCTAAGGGTGCAAATTTTTGATTTCACTCCTCACTACCTATCACAGTTTCGAAGGCCATAAAATGCCAAAATAGCACAAAACCCCCCCAAATGACCCCATTTTGGAAAGTAGACACCCCAAGCTATTTGCTGAGAGGCATGTTGAGTCCATGGAATATTTTATATTTTGCCACAAGTTGCGGGAATATTACAAACTTTTTTTTTTTTTGCCCAAAGTTGTCACTAAATGATATATTGCCCACACATGCCATGGGCATATGTGGAATTACACCCCAAAATACATTCTGCTGCTTCTCCTGAGTACGGGGATACCACATGTGTAGGACTTTTTGGGAGCCTATCCGCATACGGGACCCCGAAAACCAAGCACCGCCTTCAAGATTTCTAAGGGCATAAATTTTTGATTTCACTCCTCACTACCTATCACTACCTATCACAGTTTTGAAGGCCATAAAATGCCAAGATGGCACAACCCCCCCCCCCCAAATGACCCCATTTTGGAAAGTAGACACCCCAAGCTATTTGCTGAGAGGCATGTTGAGCCCATTGAATATTTTTTTTTTTTGTCCCAAGTGATTGAATAAAGACAAAAAAAAAAAAAAAAATGTTTTACAAAAAGTTGTCACTAAATGATATATTGCTCACACATGCCATGGTTATATGTGGAATTGCACCCCAAAATACATTTTCCTGCTTCTCCTGAGTACGGGGATATGTGTGGGACTTTTTGGCAGCCTAGCCGTGTACGGCACCCCGAAAACCAATCACCGCCTTCAGGATTTCTAAGGGTGCAAATTTTTGATTTCACTCCTCACTACCTATCACAGTTTCGAAGGCCATAAAATGCCAAAATAGCACAACCCCCCCCCCCCCAAATGACCCCATTTTGGAAAGTAGACACCCCAAGCTATTTGTTGAGAGGCATGGTGAGTATTTTACAGCTCTCATGTGTTTTTGAAAATGAAAAAGTAAAGAAAAAAAATTTTTTTTTTTTTTTTTCAATTTTCAAAACTTTGTGACAAAAAGCGAGATCTGCAAAATAATCACCATACCTCTCAGCAAATAGCTTGGGGTGTCTACTTTCCAAAATGGGGTCATTTGGGGGTGGTTTGTGCCATCTGGGCATTCCATGGCCTCCGAAACTGTGATTGGCAGTGAGGAGTGAAATAAAAAAATTACACCCTTAGAAAGCCTGAAGGCGGTGCTTGGTTTTTGGGGTCCCATACGCAGCTAGGCTCCCAAAAAGTCCCACACATGTGGTATCCCCGTACTCAGGAGAAGCAACAGAATGTATTTTGGGGTGTATTTCCACATATGCCCATGACATGTTTGAGCAATATATCATTTAGTGACAACTTTTTGTAAAAAAAAAAAATTTTTTTTTTTTTTCATTATTCAATCTCTTGGGAAAAAAAAAAAAAAAAATATATTTAATGGGCTCAACATTGCTCTCAGCAAATAGCTTGGGGTGTCTACTTTCCAAAATGGGGTCATGGGGGGGGGGGGGGGTTGAACTGTCCTGGCATTTTATGCACAACATTTAGAAGCTTATGTCACACATCACCCACTCTTCTAACCACTTGAAGACAAAGCCCTTTCTGACACTTTTTGTTTACATGAAAACATTTTTTTTTTGCAAGAAAATTACGTTGAACCCCCAAACACTATATATATTGTTAAAGCAAAGGCCCTACAGATTAAAATGGTGGGTGTTGCATTTTTTTTTTTCCACACAGTATTTGCGCAGCGATTTTTCAAACGCATTTTTTGTGGGAAAAAATACACTTTTTTTTTTTTATTTTAATGCACTGAAACACACTATATTGCTCAAATTTTTGATGAAATAAAAAATATGATCTTAGGCCGAGTACATGGATACCAAACACAACCTGCTTTAAAATTGTGCACAAACACGCAGTGTAGACAAACTACATACATTTTTAAAAGCCTTTAAAAGCCTTTACAGGTTACCACATTAGATTCACGGAGGAGGTCTACTGCTAAAATGACTGCCCTCAATCTGACCTTCGCGGTGATACCTCACATGCATGGTGCAATTGCTGTTTACATATGACGCCAGACCAACGCTTGTGTTCGCCTTTGCGCAAGAGAAGGGGGGGCAGGGGTGCTTTTTTTTTTTTTTTTTTTTTTTTTTTTTTTTTTTTTTTTATTTAGCTTTTTTATTTTATTTTTAAACTGTTCCTTCCATTTTTTTTCTTAGTTATCATTTTTATTGTTATCGCAGGGAATGTAAATATCCCCTATGATAGCAATAGGCAGTGACAGGTACTCTTTTTTTGAAAAAATTGGGGTCTATTAGACCCTAGATCTTTCCTCTGCCCTCAAAGCATCTGACCACACCAAGATCGGTGTGATAAAACGCTTTCCCAATTTCCCAATGGCGCGGTTTATATCCGGGAGGGGGGACATTCCCTCCCACTGCTTGTAAAAGCAGTCTAGAGGCTAATTACCCACTAGAATTGCTTTTACATGAAAGCCGATCACTGGCTGAAAAGAATGATACCAAGATGATACCTAAACCTGCAGGCATCATTCTGGTATAACCATTCAAAGTCCAGCAACATACTGGACATATATTGTAATCTTTTTTTTTCATGCAGCCTCTTGGCTGAACGAAAAAAAAAAAAAGAGATTGATTGGTGGGTATGCCCACCATTAGAATACCTCCCTTCATCCACCCACTTCTAATGATGGGCATACATGCACCATTTATATATGCCGAAGCATGGGGGCATCATCCCGCAAAAAAGTTATGCCACGTACACATGGTCGGACTTTTCCACGGGCAAGCCTCCGTCGGAATTTCGACCGTATGTACGTGGCATTAGGAGCAAAATCGCTCCTCCGCCCCTGCTGCCCCCATGCTTCGGCATATATGCTCTTTTTTTTTAACTGTGGTGGTGAAATCACCTCCTACAGCGTTGGAGTCGCGGCTTTATGTATCGTGGGAGCAAACGCTGTTGCTGTCAAGATAAATAAATCCGTGCTGCAACTGAATGGCATACCTGCTAAGCAAATAATGGTTAACATTAAAACAAAGTAACATTACAGTATAACAGTAAGACCTTACTATACCATACCTGCAAAGCAAATACCAAAAAAAAACATAGTAAAAAATAAAACATTTTGTTTACGCAACCGGTGCCTAAAAAATATATATATGCCGAAGCATGGGGGCATCCTCCCGCAAAAAAGTTATGCAACGTACACATGGTCGGACTTTTCCACGGGCAAGCCTCCGTCGGAATTTCGACCGTATGTACGTGGCATTAGGAGCAAAATCGCTCCTCCGCCCCTGCTGCCCCCATGCTTCGGCATATATGCTCTTTTTTTTAACTGTGGTGGTGAAATCACCTCCTACAGCGTTGGAGTCGCGGCTTTATGTATCGTGGGAGCAAACGCTGTTGCTGTCAAGATAAATAAATCCGCGCTGCAACTGAATGGCGCACCTGAAAACAAAAAAATGGTTAACAATAAAACACAGTAAACAAAATTACATACCTGAAAAGCAAGCATGATAAAACATAATAAAACATTGCAGAATAGAATAGAGTAAAAAAGAGCAACAATAGAGAGAATAGAGAGAGAGAGAGAGAACAATAAAACGACAACTATTTTTTTTTTTTTTATTTTATATTTTTTGGGGGGTTTATTTTTTTTTTTGTACTTTTTTTTATTTTTTTATACTTTTTTTTTAAACTTTTAAACTTTTTTTTTTATTGTAACGGTCGGGTCTCAAAATGCGATGGCATTCTTGAGACCCTGTAACTATAATTTTAACGGTCGGGTCTCAAAATGCGATGGCATTCTTGAGACCCTGTGAAAGTGTATCCTAGCCTGTGAAATGCTGTACCCTACGCTAATACCTCACTAGTGAGTGGTAGCGTTCAAAACATTCACCAATGCAGAGACCAGGATTGTCAGGACAGCGTGGACAATAATAACGGGTGTCACGCCTACATCCGCGCTTGGTACAGACACGACATCTTCTTTGGGGGGCTCGTTGGGTAGGGGTACTCTGGAGGGCATAAGGAAAATGCCTCTCATGCAGCCGGCTTACTGCATTTGGTAGGGGATGTTGAGGTGCAGAACCGCCTGGATACAGGAGTTCTGTGACAACCTCTTCCTGGAATTCAAGGAAGGGTAAAGTCCCGCCTGAAGCTCCGTATAGCACATGAGCGTTCAGCAAAGCCAATTGGAACAAATAAATAGACACTTTTTTGTACCAGCGTCTAGCCTTACGGGCAACTAGGTACGGCGCCAACAACTGGTCGTTGAGGTCCACCCCTCCCATATTTTGGTTATACTCGTGGACACAGAGGGGTTTCGTCACAACACCAGCCGCCGTACGAATTTGGACTGTCGTGTCTGCATGAAGGGAGGTAAGAACGAAAACATTCTTATTATCCCTCCACTTCACAGCGAGCAAATTATTACACTTGAAGCAGGCTCTCTCCCCCAGCCTAAGAGGGGAATCTACAAGCCGCTGGGGAAAGCCCCGGCGATTAGGTCGCACGGTGCCACATGCTCCAATCTGCTGATCAAACAAGTGACTAAACAGTGGCACGCTCGTGTAATAATTGTCCACGTACAAGTGGTACCCCTTTCCGAATAAGGGTGACACCAAGTTCCACACTATCTTGCCAGCGCTCCCTATGTAATCTGGACAGTTCTCCGGCTCTACGTAACTATCTTTTCCCTCATAAACCGAAAAGCTCCACGTATAGCCTGTTGCCCTGTCACAGAGCTTGTAGAGCTTGACCCCGTATCTGGCACGCTTGCTGGGAAGGTACTGTTTGAAAGACAAGCGGCCAGAAAACTTAATCAGGGACTCGTCAATGCAGACAACTTGATTGGGCGTAAACAAGGCTGCAAAACATTGGTTGAAGTGGTTTATGAGGGGCCGAATTTTGTAGAGCCGATCAAATTCAGGGTCTCCACGAGGACGACAAAGTTCATTGTCACTGAAGTGCATGAACCGCAAGATCTGTTCGTATCGTGCCCTGGACATGGAGCAAGAGAACACGGGCATTTGGTGGACTGGTGAGGTGGACCAATAGGTCCTCAGAGTCGGGAATTTATGTATGCCCATGTTGAGGGAAAGGCCCAGAAAGGACTTCAATTCGGAAACCGTAATTGGTTTCCAATCTCTGGCAAGGGAAGGCGACTGGGGATTAGCGGCGATGTATTGACCAGCGTATATATTACTTTGGTCCACAATAGATCTATAGAGATCTTCCGTGAAAAACAGCGAATAAAAATCGGATGGCTTAAAATCAGCTGTTTCCACCTGAATACCGGGTTGGCCAGTGAATGGGGGAAGTACGGGTTCTGCAGAAGTGGTGGGCACCCAATCAGGATTGGCGAATTCTGCAGGAAGGGCACTATGTGATCGACGGGCCTGCCTTTGTCTTCTTCTTCTTGGTGGCAGCGGGACACTACTTGTGCTTGCCACCTCGCCAGCTTTAACTGCACTTATGGGACTCGCCACGTCACCACGTGATACTGCAGTGCTGGTTTGACTAAGTCCAGGGTGTACTAGGCTGGTGCTTGCCAGTTCACCGGAAGGAATAGCGGCGCTAGTACTTCTCTGCTCCATACGAGAGACCTGCGGTTCCTGCACCTCAACAACAGCAGAAGATCGGGATCGGGTACGCCTGACCTTAGCAGGGACCACACCTCTGTCGCCAGAGCTATCTGTCATGGAGCCGCTGTCGTCTACTGGATCGTATTCTGAGCCTGATTCTGACAGATGAGTGACCTCCTCTTCACTATCTGACATACTCAGAAACAAGTAGGCCTGTTCACTAGTGTACTTGCGATTTGCCATTTTGGGCTCTAAATTTAGTAGTACACTAGTGAGATTCACAGGTAAAAAAGCTCCTAGGCTGCTGGCGACTGAATCAAAACGCTACCAAAAAAACTGTTAGCGATCGCAGGGATCAGGCCTGACTCTGCGAACGCTGCAGTTATGTGTGCTTAGTGTTTTGTAAGTGACAGTGATCGATCGATACTGCACTTGGGTGGGCTGGGCTGGGCGGAGGGGGAAAACGCAGGTGCTAGCAGGTATCTGGGCTGATCCCGCTAACAATGCGTTTTTTGGAACCCTAAACTGCTGGGACGCTAGTATAGATCTGATCAGATCAGATATTGATCTGTTCAGATACTATACCACTAAGGGAGGTGTATGCTTTGCGCGTGGGTGTTTGCGGTACTGACACTAACCTGGGGCGACGCAGACCTTATTTGACCCTAAAACCTAATTGAT
This sequence comes from Lithobates sylvaticus, assembly GCA_028564925.1. Taxonomy (NCBI): domain Eukaryota; kingdom Metazoa; phylum Chordata; class Amphibia; order Anura; family Ranidae; genus Lithobates; species Lithobates sylvaticus. The sequence goes on from CM053032.1 coordinate 239,260,064, forward strand.
ATCACCCGCCGGGCGATCAGGGGGTTAAACTGTTATTGGGTAATAAATGGCGGGTGCCCTGACACTATAAAAAACAAACTAACTAACCAGCGTCACCCGTAACAGTTATACGGTGATCACTGGTGAAAGGGTTAACTAGGGGCAATCAGGGGGTTAAATCCTTTATTAGGTAATATATGGGGGTACCTGACGCTATATAAAAACCTGACGGGGAACCTAAATAACTAAATAACTAACTGGCTAACCAGCGTCACCAGTGACACTTATACGGTGATCACTGGTGAAAGGGTTAACTCTAGGGGAAATCAGGGGGTTAAAACCTTTATTTAGGTTGTAATATGGGGGTACCTGACCTATAAACCTATTTATGAACCTATATAAACCTGGCGGTTAACCTAAAAAAAACTGGCTACCTAGCGGCACCAGTGACACTAATGCAGCGATCAGAAAAACGATCGCTTAGTGACACTGGCAAAAGGGGGTGAAAGGGTTACCTAGGGGGCAATCAAGGGGTTAAACCTTTATTAGGGGGGGGTAGGGGGCTACCTTAGACCTAAAGGGGCCTAAAACTAACTGCCCTGACAGTTATTGCAGTCACTCATTTTTTCGGATCACAAATAATAATTGAACTCTTTGCAAAAACCTTTGAAAATTCCACCACCATAAAGCCCCCACTGTATAATATCCACGTCATCTCCCCAACTGTAATATAGTCTGGGTATAGCCGGTATGGCTGGGGTATGGGCCTATGGCTGGGGATCGCGAGTATGGCTGGGTATTACCGCGTATTGCAGAGTGTGGCGGGGTATGGCGGGGTGTTGCAGGGGTATTGCGGGGTGGCAGGGTGTTGTGCAGAGTATTGCGCAGTATTGGGCAGGGTGTTGCAGAGTATTGCGCAGTATTGGCACTCAGGCAGGTTGTTGCAGAGTATTGCGCAGTATTGGCAGGGTGTTGCAGAGTATTGCGCAGTATTGGCAGGGTGTGCAGAGTATTGCGCAGTATTGCAGGGTGTTGTCACACACATATTGCGCATATTGGCAGGTGTTGCAAGAGTATTGCGCAGTATTGGAAGAGGGTTTGCAGAGTATTGCGCAGTAATGGCAGGGTGTTGCAACGAGTAAAGCGCAGTATTGGCAGGGTGTGTGCAGAGTATTGCGCAGTTTGGGCAGGGTGTGTGCAGAGTATTGCGGCAGTATTGGCTAGGGGTGTTGCAGAGTATGG
>CM053032.1:239261784-239289284 GCA_028564925.1 Lithobates sylvaticus
AAAAAAAAAAGCGAAGGGGGGGGAGAATTTTTCTCCGGTACCGTTGTTTAGGATTTCCGAGGATAACATCCAATGTGGCTAAAAGCCGCTCGGTTGTTATCCCGGAGGAGCGGGAGGGGACGCCCCCCTCCGGCCGCCTCCCGCCGCTCTTTCCCGGGCCTCCCGTTCATTCGGGGGGTCCGATCCAACATCCGCCACTTCTGGCGGATAGTGACAGACTGGAATGATGCCAGAAATGGTTTCATTCCAGTCTCCTTGATGTAAAACACGGAAGCGACGTCACAACGTCACTTCCTGTTTACTCGGCTGCCAATGGCGCCGTTTAAAAAAAAAAAATAGAGTATTCAGATACACCGTTTTCGGTGATCTGAATACTTTGAAGTGCAAAGGAGGGATTTGTGGTCTTTTAGACCCCCGATCCCTCCATAAAGAGTACCTGTCACCACCTATTACTGTCACAAGGGATGTTTACATTCCTTGTGACAGCAATAAAAGTTTTTTTTTTTTTTTTTAAAAACACAATTTCATAAAATAAAAAAAAAAATAAGAAAAAAAAAGAAATATTCAAACTGCCCCCGTCACTGCAAGCTTGCGCAGCAAATAAAACGCATACGGAAGTCGCGCCCGCATATGTAAACGGTGTTCAAATCACACATGTGAGGCATGGCCGCGATCGTCAGAGCGATAGCAATAATTCTAGAACTAGACCTCCTCTGTAACTCTAACCTGGTAACCGTAAAAAAAAATTTAAGCGCCTCCTATGGAAATTTTTAGGTACCAAAGTTTGTCGCCATTCCACGAGTGCGTGCAATTATAAAGCATGACATGTTTGGTATCTATTTACTCAGCGTAACATCTTCTTTCACATTATACAAAAAAATTGGGATAACTATACTGTTTTTTTTTTTTTTTTTAATTCATGAAAGTGTCCCTTTTCCCAAAAAATTGCGTTAAGAACACTGCTGCACAAATACCGTGTGACATAAAATATTGCAACCACCGCCATTTTATTCTCTAGATTCTCTGCTAAAAATATATATATATATAATGTTTGGGGGTTCCAAGTAATTTTCTAGCAAAAAATAGGGATTTTAAATTGTAAATACCAAATGTCAGAAATAGGCGTAGGGTTATTTAGCACTTTATTTATAGTAATGAGCCATCATTCACTAGCAGCGCAACACCACATATTGATTTTTATATATGTTTTAAACATTACTTGTAGGGAAATTTGAAGCAACATTAGGCACATATGTTCTAGAGGTTTAGAGAATTTATTAATTGAATGTTTTTTTTTGTTATTATGCACTATAAATTATTTAAAACATTGAGGTCCTGTTGCGTTGCACTTTTTGTATGGAAGTACACAAAAAGCTGAGGTTCAGAGTTTGGGTTGGAGACGAGTTTTTAACCACTTGCTTACTGGGCACTTAAACACCCTTCCTGCCCAGACCAATTTTCAGCTTTCGGTGCTCTCACACTTTGAATGACAATTACTCAGTCATACAACACTGTACCCAAATTAATTTTTTGTCCTTTTTTTCCCACAAATAGAGCTTTCTTTTGGTGGTATTTGATCACCTCTGGGTTTTTAATTTTTTGCGCTATAAATGAAAAAATACCAAAAATTTGGAAAAAAAAACGCATTTTTCTTTGTTTCTGTGATAAAATTTAGCAAATTATTAATTTTTCTTCATAAATTTTGGCCATAATTTATACTGCTACATATCTTTGGTAAAAATTAACCCAAATTAGTGGATATTATTTGGTCTTTGTGAAAGTTACAGACTCTACAAGCTGTGGTGCGAATTATACAAAATTGATCACATCTGATGTACTATGTATGTACTGTGATGATATCATTTCTTGTGACCCGAACAAGCCAGGAAAGTACAAATGACCCCTTTTTTGAAAGTAGACATTCCAAGGTATTTAGTAAGAGGCATGGTGAGCTTTTTGATGTTGTCATTTTTTTCCCACAATTCTTTGCAAAATGAATTATTTTTTTATTTTTTATTTTTTTCCACAAAATTGTCATTGTAATAGGTTATTTCTCTCACATAGCATGTGTATACCACAAATGACACCCCAAAATAAATTCTGCTACTCCTCCTGAGTATTACGATACCACATATAAGGGACTTTTCCACAGCCTGGCCACTTAGAGAGGCCCAAAATGCAGGGAGCGCCATCACGTGTTTTAGGAGCATAAATTACACATCTAACTTGTTGACTACCTATTACACTTTTATAGGCCCTGGAGCACCAGGACAATGACACATGACACTGATGTGGCACTGAGGACAGGTGGCACTGATGACACGTGACACTGATGTGGCACTGATGACAGATGGCACTAATACGGGGCACTGATGACACGTGACACTGACAGATGGCACTAATATGTGGCACTGGTGACAGATGGCACTTATACGTGGCACTGATAATATGTGGCACTGATGAGAGATGGCACCGATACGTGGCACTGATGACGCGTGACACTGATGACAGATGGCACTGATACGTGGCATTGATGACACGTGCCACTGATAACAGATGGCACGTGACACTGACAGGTGGCACTGATGACAGATGGCACTAATATGTGGCACTGATGACACGTGGCACTGATGACAGATGGCACTGACGTGGCACTGATGACAGATGGCACTGACGTGGCACTGATGACAGATGGCACTGACATGGAACTGATGACACGTGGCACTGACGTGGCACTAATGCCAGATGGCACTGGGGACAAGTGGCACTGGGGACAAATGGCACTTTGGACAAATGGCACTGGGGACAGGTGGCACTGGCAGATGGCACTGGCGACAGGTGGTACTGGCGACAGGTGGTACTGGGGACAGGTGGCAGCGGGGACAGATGGCAGCGGGAATAGATCACTTCATTTTTATTTTTTTATTTTTTTTACTTGCGGCGCCGCTGCAGCCGTTCATCTCCCCTCCTCACACGCTGTCTCCATGTGAGGAGGGAGAGCGGCGCTGAGAGATGATCTCATATGTTTGCATATGAGATCATCTCTCATTGGACACGCCGATCTCGCTGTAAACGGCCGCTGTGATTGGCCGTTTACAGTGATCTGTGACTGGCTGTGTCCGACGGACACGGCCAGCACAGAACTTACCCGATGCGCGCTCTCAGGAGCGCGCATTAGGGAAGTAAACAACAGGACGTCCAGGGACGCCTACCTGCAGGGAGCGTCCGCGCTGCAGCCGTCTTTCGGCTATAGGGGCACTTTAATCATGCATAGAATGCATCTTACACAATATTATACACTCACCGGCCACTTTATTAGGTACACCTGTTCAATTGCTTGGTAACACAAATTTCTAATCAACCAATCACATGGCAGCAAATCAATGCATTTAGGCATCTAGATGTGGTGAAGACGACTTGCTGAAGATCAAACTGAGCATCAGAATGGGGAAGAAAGGGGATTTAAAGTGGAACTGCAGTTTGCCCACATAATTTGTGATAAAAACATCTTTGCCATTCTGAAGCTTCCCTCCAACCACTTTGCATATTATTTTATATATACTGTGATTCTGTACTTGCCAAATATGCTGCAGAAATCTCCCTCCTCAGTGGAATCTCCCTCCTCAGTGGAGTCTGGCTACATCCATTTTAACTGTGGGCAGCTGAAGCTGCTGCCTGTTCACTTCCTGGATTTACACAGACACACAGAGGCACACCTCCAGCTCTGCAGCTCTCATTGGCCCTCTTATGACTCACCCGCCCTCCCTTCCTGGCAAACTCTCACAAGAGTGATAGAGAGAGCTGTGCATGATGTCATAAGCCTAGGCTAATGACCAGACAAGAAACAGGAAGTGGGCTGTATAAGGTATTTACTGGCAGAAAATAAATGTTTTGAAATGAAAGTGCTTTATGGTGCATCCTGTTTAGTTGCTCTTTAATTTTATTCAGCAGAGGCATATAATTAGCTTCAAAGAGGTCACTTAATTGTGCTGTTCATTTTATACCTAGATAACCCAATTCCTTCTTGCACCACTTAAATGGTACTTTGGCTTGGAGTGCTTTCTGCTCTTCCATTGGTAGAGTTAAATTTAAGATCTCAGATTTGGCCATATTTATTTTAAAGTTCGATAGCTTCCCGTATTGCTTTAATGCCTTAAGGACTATGGGAATTGTTGTTCTCGGGCTAGAGATATAGAGAAGCAGGTCATCCGCAAATGCGGCCGACTTGTATTCCCTGTCTCCCACCCTTATTCCTTGAATATCCTGTTTTTTGCGTATTGCCGTAAAAAGGGGTTCTAGCGTAATTATAAATAAAATTGGGGAAAGAGGGCAAATTTGTGGGCGGGAAAGGACATAAATTTTGTTTGGGTACAACGTCGCGCAATCGACAGTTAAAGCGACACAGTGCCGTATCGCAAAAAATGGCCTGGTCATTAAGGGGGTAAATCCTTCCGGTCCTTAAGTGGTTAAAAAACAAAACCAAAAATTTTAAATATTGCAGATTACCAATCATTACATATGGTGGCTGCATTAGTTTCACTTTTTACCCTGTGTTTTCACCTTGTGATCTGGCCAGTAACACACCTCCTGTATTAGAGTGGCCCCCTCACACTCTGGATGAAGGAGAACAGGGAGCACAGCAGCATTGTCAGTCTGGGGGGGGAGGGGAGTGTTAAATGTAGTAGCAGATTTAAATATACTAACTAATTAAAGACAAATTCCATCTGACACTTTATAATCAGTTACAGCAAACAGTTTTTTCCCCTTTTGGGATAAAGGCTTTACAAAAATAAATAAACAAATACTGATCATTCTAATGCCGCGTACACACGATCGGAATTCTCGACGGAAAAAGCTCTGATAGTTTTCCCAACGGAATTCCGCTCAAACTGTCTTGCCTACACACGGTCACACCAAATTCCGACCGTCAAGAACGCGGTGACGTACAACACTACGACGAGCCGAGAAAAAATGAAGTTCAATGCTTCTGAGCATGCGTCAAATTGTTTCCGAGCATGCGTAGGAATTTTGCGCGTCGGACTTGCTATAGGCGATCGGAAAATCCGATGGAAAGCTTTTTACGTCTGAAAAATTGAGAACCTTGCTGGTGGGAATTCGGCCAGCAAAATTCCGATGGAGCCTACACATGGTCGCATTTTCCGATGAAAAGCTCTCATCGGTCTTTTGCTGGCTGAAATTCGGATTGTGTGTACGCGGCATACGCACCCCTGTCAGTGTTAAGTGGTTTGCTTCATCCCTGTAAACTGATACATTCTGCTGGAGCTTTTGAAAACAACAGACGTGCCGGCTGGATCACCAGGTGAAAATAGAAGAAAGAAAGCCTAAAAAAGCAAACAAATGCAGCCATCACATCTAAAAAGGGGTAATCTGCAATATAATAATAATATAATGCGGCGTACACACGGTCGGAATTTCCGATGGAAACAGTCCGATGGGAGCTTTTCATCGGATTTTTCGACCGTGTGTATGCCCAACGGTCTTTTTCTGTCGGAATTTCCGACGGACTTTGAATTGAGAACCTGTTCTCAATTTTTCCGAAGGAAAACCTTTCTATCGGATTTTCCGATCGTGTGTATGCAATTCCGACACGCAAAATTCCGACGCATGCTCGGAAACAATTCGACGCATGCTCGGAAGCATTAAACTTCCCTTTTATAGTGCTGTCAAACGTGTTTTATGCCGCTGTGTTATTGACCGTCGGAATTTGGTGTGACCGTGTGTAGGCAACACAGCTTGAGCGGAATTCCGTTGGAAAAACCGTCAGAGTTTTTTCCGACGAGAATTCCGATCGTGTGTACGCGGCATTAGAGTTTGCTTGTGGGTTTAATACTGTTTAAGTGAAATGTGAATCTGAAAGCTCCTAAATGATAACAAACATCTAGCGTCAAGTGAATTGTTGGAAATGTTCATACAATGTATATTCCACACATAGGTGAATGACAGGTTTAGTAGATGGACGGTGTGTGCTCACCCCCGCTGTAGACGGCCTTGTCGGACTCATAGGAGTTTGAACCTGGTAGCTGTCCATGGTGAAGGAAATCCTGGAGCGTCTCTTTGCATCCCGATAGAAGTCGATTAAGGAATGGATGGATATTTTTTATTCCGGGGTCTGAAGGGAGCTGGTTCCATGTAGTATTGAGCACTTTCACCATTCGGTGTATGTCCCATTCAGCTGAGCGTAGGACCTGACACACCCTAAATACACACATCGTCAGGAATGGGACTACATTGCATCACATCCAGATAAGCTTTGTTTTGTTGTGTGTGTTACAATTAGCAGGACTGACTCGGTAGTCAAGACACGGCTTTGTCCGGTTACTGGGAAGCTGCAAAGCCTTAAATCAGGGATTTGGCAATAGAAGGTTCTTTAATTCACAGAACATTCCTAATGCCTCGTACACACGGTCGGAATTTCCAATGGAAACAGTCCGATGGGAGCTTTTCATCGGATTTTCCGACCGTGTGTATGCCCATCGGTCTTTTTCTGTCGGAATTTCCGACGGACTTTGGATTGAGAACCTGTTCTTAATTTTTCCGACGGAAAACCTTTCTATCGGATTTTCCGATCGTGTGTATGGAATTCCGACACGCAAAATTCAGACGCATGCTCGGAAACAATTCAACGCATGCTCAGAAGCATTAAACTTCCCATTTATAGTGCAGTCGAACGTTTTTTAAGGCGTGGTGTTATTGACCGTCGGAATTTGGTGTGACCGTGTGTAGGCAAGAGAGTTTGAGCAAAATTCCGTCGGAATTTCCGACGGGAAAACCATCAGAGCTTTTTCCGACGAGAATTCCGACCGTGTGTACGGGCATAAGGCTACTTTCACACTGAGGTGCTTGGCGCGCTGGCGCTAAAGCGGCTCTATATTTAGGGGCACTTTACCGTCGTTTTAGCAGCGCTTTTCGGCCGCTAGCGGGGCAGTTTTACCCCCCGCTATCGGCAGAAATAGGGTTAAAACCGCCCGCAAAGCGCCACTGCAGCAGTGTTTTGCAGGCAGGTTTGAAGCGCTGCCCCATTGTTTTCAATGGGAAGGGGCGCTTTAGGAGCGGTAAATACACCGCTCCTACAGCGCTCCAATGCATTTTTCAGCGTCCTGCAAGCGCACCGCTCCAGTGTGAAAGCCCTCAGGCTTTCACACTGGAGAGACAGCAGCAGCTGTTTGAAGGCGCTTTGCAGTCGCTATTTTTAGAACTTTAGCGCCTGCAAAGCGCCTCAATGTGAAAGGGGCCTAAAGCTGGCCATACATGGGTCGAATTTCAAAAGAACTTTCTTTCGAAAATCTTATCTAAGGATTTTCGTACGAATTTCGCACCATTGGTGGGCTGCAGCAACGACCGATTTTCGTGCAGCCATCTAATTTTAAAAATCCGACATGTTGGAATTTAAAAAAAAAAATTACGATTTTCAAACCAATGATGGGAGAATCGTGCTAGAAATGTAATGGAAAAAGAAATGCGCATGTGCAAGAAAAGAAAATTCCTGGAAAGAAAAGAAGATTCACGTAAAGAAAAGAAGATTCCCAGACACGAAAATTCTTTTCTGTAGGAACGTGAGGTGAAACTGAAGGTTTGGTTGGTCGAATTTCAAAATCAATGGTGGCACCATCGAATCACAAAACGCACGAATTTTCTGATTTTCAAAAGAAAGTTCTTTCAAAATTCGACCCGTGTATGGCCAGCATAAAGAAAGTATCCTGAAGATCCCCATGCACACCTGTGTGGCACATTGTTTTTTTTCTGCGCCCTTTTTTTTATTTGTCTGTTTGTCTCGCAACAGCATATGGTAGTACATTCACTTCTCCCGCCAAAGTAGCCCTGGCACCCTTTTTTTGGCAGTGAGCCCCACACGTTTTGCCGTGCCACTGCTACCATCATTTGGGTTGCCATTAATAAATAAAGGCCCCACAAGCGTGGTAGACCTTGTGGCGCATTTTTGGGAACATGCATGGAACGTTCTTGAAATGGGAAGGTGTGAATACAGCCTAAAGCCTCGTAAACACGATCGGACTTTCCGACGGGAAATGTTCGATGACAGGCTGTGTGTATGCGACAGTGTGTATGCTCCATCGGACAATCGTTGTCGGATTTGCCGTGGACAAATGTTGGATGGCAAGTTTTCAAATTTTCCACGGACAAATGTGTGTACACAAATCCATCGGACAAAAGTCCAAAGTACAAACACGCATGCTCGGAAGCAAGGACGAGCCAGAAGCGGTCGGTCTTGTAAACTAGCGTTCGTAATGGAGAATTAACATTTGTGACGCGGAAAATTATGAAATCTCGAAATGCAGCGCACAATTCTCTTCTTCTTTAATGGGATAATAATGAAGCTGCTTTGCTGGTGATACTGATGGAGTTATTGCAAACTAATTTTCAAAGGCTTTTTTTTTTCTAGTGATATCAATAATAATATTATTATGCTTTTTTTTTCTTTTATTTGTGCAAGTTACCACAACACCATTATCCCAGAGTTTTTAAGATCAAAGATACAACTATGTTGGTGTCCCTTGTCAATTTTACATTGTATTTTTTTAAATGTAACTGCCGACTCCCAAACTGTCATTTGAAGTAAAACACATAGCCAAGTATTATTCTCCACAATTTTTTTTTTTTTATTGTGCATTAAAAAAAAAAAAATAAAATTAGACATGCTATCTGCCAATAGAACTTAACCAAAAAGTGCATTCTATGCATCCAAAAATATAGAAAATATAACAAATCAAATCATTATTCAACCAAAAAATAATGTCAAAGCAATAACTCCAAGGCCAATAATAAAAAAAACACGTTATCTCCTCCGATTCCGCAACATGTCTGGTTGACGAACGGCCATTCAAAAACAAACTGAAAAGCACGAAATCAAAAGGGCAAACTGAAAAGCGTTAAATGAAAAACACGAAAAGAAAAGCGTGAATCAACACTCACCAAACTTCTACTAACACGAAATTAGCAGAAGGAGCCCCAAGGGTGGCGCTAAAGAGCTGAAAAAACACATAGTACATCACTACGTTCGTAATTGTTGGCCAACAATTGTGTGGCCGTGTGTATGCAAGACAAGTTTGGGCCAACGCCCTTCGGACAAAAGTCCACGGTTTTGTTGGCCAACAATCCGATCATGTGTACGAGGCTTTAAGCTCGCCATACATGGATTGAAATTTGCCCGGTTCAGCTGGGACCAGCAGAGATTTGTGTGTATGCAAGCCAAGTTTTGGGAATTTATCTTAGATAAAATAGCTGTCAAAAATACCAAGCCATTGACTCTGATTTAAAGCATCTGTGCAAAATAAAGGAAAACCTGCAAACATGGTCTGTTGGGGGTACTTGAGGACAGGGTTGAGAACCACTTATCTACACTATATTACCAAAAGTATTGGGACACATGCCTTTACACGCACATGAACTTTAATGGCATCCCAGTCTTAGTCCGTAGGGTTCAATTTGGCCCACCCTTTGCAGCTTAACAGCTTCAACTCTTCTCTTAAAGTGGTTGTAAACCCTTACAAACCACTTTGACCTACATGTAAGCCTAGATTAAGGCTTACCTGTAGGTCCAAGAAATATCTCCTAAACATACAGGGTTTAGGAGATATTTGCAAAAAGACAGGCACCACTGTCTACGGCGCATGCGCCGTAGATAGCGGCGCATGCGCCGTAGATAGCGGCACACGGGGCACGCCCCTGCTAACGGCGATATGCCGCTAGTGGTGGCTCCCGTGCGCATGCGCGGGAGTGACGTCATCGCGGCTCCGGCCAATCACAGCGCTGGAGCCTTGAGACCCGGAAGTCACTCCAGGATACATGGCAGTGGTGGAGATGAAGAAGGAGGACCGCTTTGGGGGCTTCGTTCTCAGGTGAGTTATTCATAATGAGCTAGTATGCTATGCATACTAGCTCATTATGTCTTTGCCTTGCAGGGTGCATTTTTTTTTTAATTTTTTGATTGGCTTTACTTCCTCTTTAATAAATGAATGATTTCTGGGCTCTGGCAGTGAAGGAAAGGACGATCCTGTTTTGGAAGTAGAAACAATCTGTTATCTGTAGCAGCCCTCACCTCCTCCTCTTTATTTATGAGCGGAGCAGTCACACTGTGTATTCATCCCTTCGTTGTCCATAGTACACAGTATAGTACACAGTATAGTACACAGTGTAGTACACAGAGTGGATCTCCGATATGTACACATCACTTTGATGCTTACAAACAAATTTCAATGTCTTCTAGCAGAGTTCTATATTTTGGGGAAAATGTCTTTCCTATGATTACAAACAGAAGCTCGAACTTTGTTCCAAGGACTGAAGACATCTACAATTGAAAAGACAATTATCCTGAAAAATTAATGGCTAGCAGTGGGAATTTGATACCATATCCTATTCAGACACTCCTGACGGGTGTGTAATCCCATCCCGGACCTGTCGGCTCAGTGTGCGCCATTTCATAGTTTTAAAGAAACAATCCACTTGTGAAGGGAAACTATAGTGGTATTTGATCAAAAAAAGACACAAAAGTACTTTGCAGCATATCAGATTCATTATCACCAAACTCTGGTTTAAAAACAGATGTATTGTCAACAAAAAATGTTTTGCCGCTGTGGTCCTACACTTTTAGCGATCTGAGATCGCAGGCAGAATCAGTGTAATTTCACCCACGATCCCAATTTGCGGGCAACGTGTGTTTGGGTGCCCATTATCCTTTAATGGCACCCCAAATCCGATGCAAATCTGCCCTGATTGTTGCGCCGCAAATGTGCCAAATTGCACCTTTCAAAATCATGTCAAGCTTGTTGCCCAAAAAAGGAACAGGAACTTCACTTTGGGCAACAAGTGAATGGGCTGGCCCTATATGACAAGCATGAACGCTTGTTCCCTCCATGAAGAAGTGTGAACAGGGCCTTTCCCCTTACATTAGAGTTCTCAGAATTCTCCATTACACCAGAGTCCGCAGCATTCCCCCTTACATCAGAGTCCTCAGAGTTCTCCTTTACACCAGAGTTCACAGCATCCCCCCTTACATCAAGGTCCTTAGAGTTTCCCTTTACATTAGAGTCCGCAGCATTCCCCTTTACATCAGAGTCCTCACAGTTATCCTTTACACCAGAGTTCGCAGCATCCCCCCCTTACATCAGGGTCCTCAGAGTTTCCCTTTACACCAGAGTCCACAGCATTCCCTCTTACATCAGAGTCCTCAGAGTTCTCCTTTACATCAGAGTCCACAGTGTTGCTTTTTACATCAGGATCCGCAGAGGGGAACCCTGCAGACTCTGATATAAGGGGGAACTCTGTACTGGGTTATAGTAACCTGACCTTCAAGTAAAAGGAGAAATATATTTTTTGCCTTTTGTTAAACCTTGAATGAATGATTTGTATAGCGCTGCAAATGCGAACTGAATCGCCTCAAGGTGCTTGTCTGCCCTTGTTGTCCTGCTATATTAGAAGGGGTGGGTCTTAATTTTTTTCCTGAAGGCCTAATGATTTTCTTCCAAGCGGATGTTGTTTGGTAGAGCAGGTCCCTGTACTGCAAATCTTCGTTCTCCCTTCGATTTTTAGCGGGCTTTGGGGATGAGTAGGCGGTTTTGGTTTGTCGATCGAAGTCTTAAAGGGGTTGTATAGGTTCGCAGGGCCGTTTTTAAGACAGGGCAAAAGGGGCAGCTTAAATGGAAATGGGGGAGGAATATTGCGCTGTGATAGGTGGTTAGAGTGTGGAAAAAGAAGCAAACATTTGCCGAAAGACTAACGGTAAGTAAATTGGAAAAGGTAAATAATGTTGCGCTTTAAATACTAGTGTGCATATGGTTGGAAATACCATATGCTGACAAATGGTGTGTTGGTAAAATGTGATATAAATAGATGGTTGAAATCATATAAATACATGAATACAATTAAAATCATATACTGATAAAATCGTGACCATAAAAAGAAAGGGGTGATAACAGTAAAACTGAATCACAGTCTATATGTGCATGTGAGTGATCCACATGTGGATATAAAGTGGTCCAATGGAGATATGGATAAAAGCCAACGTTCCGTTTGGTATAGAGTGATTATGTGATAGGTGAATCATAAAATACAGTCCATGTGAATGGTGAAATTCGTAACAAAGTGGCAATCTCGTGCGATCCTCCAGCCGCACTAAAAGTGCTTTAAGTGCGATGATGGTGATTCAGTGGCATCAAGGCCCATAGGAATGCAGCTTACCGGAAAACACAGACTTGGGTAGGCGTATGCCTCGCAAGTCGTGTTAAGCTTAGGTAAAGATGCTTGTAGGTCGCTGTTCCACAATCTGTTCAAAGACTTCCCTCAAGGTGTATGGCAATGGACAAAGGTGGACGTCAAAACACTCCGTATGGTCATGCGGTTATGCGTGCTCATGTATACCGAGATAAGGTAAAAAACAAGGCTCGCATAGCGTGATAACGTTTTCAAAGGGGAACAATTTATTTATATAACAAAGAAAATGCTCACATTTAGGTAGAATGGATAAGGCGAGATTGGTGATGGCGTAGTGCTGGTACTGTGGTCCACCCTGTACCAGCACTACGCCATCACCAATGGAGCCAGCAGTGAACATCTTGTTACATCCAGCCCATATAGTTCGGGCTGGGTGTAACAAGATGTCTGCTGCTGCTTACTGCCGCCGAGTGCAGGGTGTACCAAGATGGGCGTCGCAGCATAGCATTTAAAAATAAATCCTTTCCTCATGTCATTTATTGCTGCATTTCAGTGCCAGTCACCTGCCAGTGCCCATAAGAACTAGAAAAGAGGACCCCTAGTGGTGGACTTTAAAGGCACATATAATGAGTAAAAATATATAGAATATAAAAGTTTTTTTATTAATTATAAATTTCATAAAAATATAGAGCAAGAAGATCTATTAAACAGCATGGTTATCAATATATATACAATACAGTAGTCCGTAATGCTTTGGTACCCTACGCGTTTCGGCACTAACATCTCCTTCCTCCGGGGTGAGTATTTTAACAAAAAACTTTGTATTTAAGGTAGCGTATTACACAGACATTCCAGGATGTTTATAGTTAAAAGCAACAGAACAAGACAGGCATGTCGAATGGTTTCTTAACCTCAAAAGCTCCCAGAGTAATTGGTATTTGAACATCTATGCCGGAACACCTTTAGATGTTGTACTCCAAGTGAAAAAGGGGCCCACCATTCCCCCGACCCACCAGATGGGCGTGGAGAAGATCAGAGGAAACACTGGGGCAGGGCAGTCGGTCCTGGAGATGGTAGTTGAAGTGAGATACACGGCCCAATATAAATTTTTCATAGATGGTAACTTATAACTTTAGAACAAGAGGCTTGGTAACAGAGGTGTGACCGTCTGTCTCGGCATCCCACAGCCAAATCCACAGCCAAATCCACAGCATTGCCGTTCTATACCATTTATTTCCTCCGTCAGTGCCCATAAGTGACACCTATCAGTGCCTGTAAGTGCCACTTATCAGTGCCAGCCCCCTGTCAGTGCCACCTATTAGTGCCGCCTACCATTGCCATCTATCAGTGCCCATAAGTTCCGTCTATCAGTGCCCATAAGTTCCGTCTATCAGTGCCCATAAGTGCCGTCTATCAGTGCCATCTAATACCTCCCAAATTTTTGAGATGGGAATGAGGGACACCTATCAGCAAAAGTATGTAGGCATAGGACACACCCCTTGCCACACCCCCTTAAAGGAGAATTGTACAAAAAAACTAGATTGGTTAAACCCACAAGTGCTTTTTCTACCACTAATATTCCTTTATATTGGCTTTTGGAATTTACAAATGAAGCAATTTAGAAATCAGATGAAAGGTTTAGCGCTGGAAAACACTTTTTGATAGATAAAAAGTGCATTTTTATATACATCTATATAGATCTGACCAAAATGAGGGACAAATCTGGAGGAATGAGGAACAGAGGCACATTGCTCCAAATCAGGGACAGTCCCTCGAAATCAGGGACAGTTGGGAGCTATGCCATCTATCAGTACCCATAAGTGCTGCCTATCAGTGCCCATAAGTGCCACCTATCAGTCCCCATCAGTCAGTGTCACCTATCAGTGCCCATCAGTAATCGGTGTCGGCGAGTACTTGAAAAAAAGTATCTGTACTTGGTCTTAAAAAAGTGGTATTGGGACAACCCCACAGCAAACATTAGAGCGAGAGCAATAATTCTATCACCAGACCTCCTCTGTAAGGCCCCTTTCACACCTAAGCGTTTTTCATGCGGTGCAGCGCTAAAAATAGCGCCTGTTCACCGCATGAAAAAATCCGGCCCCTTTAACTCCAGTGTGAAAGCTGGCGGGCTTTCACACTGGAGCGGTGCGCTAGCAGGATGACAAAAAAAGTCCTGCTAGCAGCATCTTTGGAGCGGGATAGGAGCGGTGTGTTCACCGCTCCTATACCGCTCCTTCCCATTGAAAAGAATGGGAGACCGCGGTAAAACCGCGGCAATACCGCCGCAAAGCGCCGCTACGGCGGCGCTCTGCGGGGGGTGTTTAACCCTTTTTCGGCTGCTCGCGGGGGGTAAAACCGCACCGCGAGCGGCCGAAAACCGCGGTAAAAACGACGGTAAAGCAGCGCTAAATATAGCGCTGCTTTACCGTCACTGCGTCTCACCGCCCCAGTGTGAAAGGGGCCTAAGGCCACTTTCACACTGAAGCACTTCTAAACTGCCAGTAAAAACACTGAGCGCTTTTGAAGAGCTTTTCAGGCGCTTTTGAAGAGCTTTCCATTCATTTCAATGGGGAGGGGAGTTTTTCACAGCCCTGCCAGCACACTGCCCCATTGTGAAAGTGTTCATTGATTTGAATGGAAATAAGTTTTTGTGAGCTTTTTAGGCGCTGTTTTTAGCGTGAAAGCACCTGAAAAGCGCCTCAGTGTGAAAGTGGTCTAAGGCCCCTTTCACACTGGGGCGGGAGCCGCGGTGACGGTAAAGCAGCGCTATATTTAGTGCTGCTTTACCGTCGTTTTAGCGGCGGTATTCGCCCGCTCGCGATGCGGTTTTACCCCCGCGAGCGGCCGAAAAAGGGTTAAAGACCCCCCGCAGAGCGCCGCCGTATCGGCGCTTTGCGGCGGTATTGCCGCGGTAACCCATTGAAATCAATGGGTAGGAGCGGTGAATACACCGCTCCTATACTGCTCCAAAGATGCTGCTAGCAGGACTTTTTTGACCGTCCTGCTAGCGCACCGCTCCAGTGTGAAAGCCCGCCGGCTTTCAGGCGGTATACAGGCGCTATTTTTAGCGCTGTACCGCCTGAGAAACGCCCCAGTGTGAAAGGGGCCTTATTCTAAACTGGTAACCTGTAATGTTATGCAAATACCATGTGAGATAAAAGTTTGCAACGACTGCCTTTTTTTTTTGTGTGTCAGAAAGTGTCAGAAAAGGCCTGGTCAGCGAGTGGTTCTCTGAGACCTGAAAACTACTTTAGGGGTTCCTCCATGGTAGGAAGGCTGAGAGGGGCCGCACACAGGTGACAGGTTCTCTTTTATTACAATAGAATGTAGGGAAAGCATTGTATGATATGTGCATGGAGGAGGAGGGTCAGCATCTGTACTGCACTTTAGCCCTCCATGTTCTGTTACTCAGGATACCTAAAAGTCTCTCAGGAAAAGGCGACACAACAACAACCCCGCCCTTCCTGCCCCGCGCGCGCCCCCGCCCGTCCTGCCCCGCGCGCGCGCCCCCGCCTTCTCAGGCCGGCCGCGCGCAACCCCCTCTCCGCCCTCATAAAGCGCATGCGCAGTTACGCGCTCCAGAGAAGTCGGCGGAAAAGTTAGCTGGAAGAAGAAAAAGAAAAAAAGTTTTGTGAGGCAGCATGTCGGGCACCGCGAACGTGTCGGCCATGAGGAAGATGGTGTCGCAGCTGCGGCTAGAGGCCAGCATCAACAGGGTGAAGGTGAGGAGGAAGAGCCGGGGGCGCGCCCCGGGGCCGGGATCCCCCCCAACTTCCCTGTCCGGGGAGGGGAGGGGTGAGGACACGGGGTATCGGGGTGGGGTGGGGTGTACATATATACACGGACAGTGTATTCTCATCACACTTGTGGGTGACTGGCCCTCTAAATGACTTCACCCCCCACCAACAGTTCAGTTATAGGGGGCTCATCCCTTTATATTGGTGGGTTCAGCTCCATTCATATCTGCCAATACAAAAGTTGTCCTGCTGGGCCCTGAGCCGCCATCTTTCCCCCCCCCCCCCCCACCTCCATTGGGGGCGGCAGGAAGAGAACACTGTGTCACTGACCCCCCTGCTGGTGCAATACCATATCTGACCACTGTGTGTCCTCCTCCTGGGTCAGGGGTCTCCCCAGGAGTCCTCATCACTATGGCAACAGTGGGGGTGGGGACAGAGGAGACCTGAAAAGAGAACTTTTTTTTTGGGGGGGGGGGGGGGGGGGGTAGAATTGTGGAAGAAGTGACTTGTCAGTCCTCGGGCCTCTATAGGGAATCCTCCTCCATACACGCCGATCAGCCATAACTTTATGACCACCCACCTCCTAGTCACTAGGTCCTCCAATAGCCCCGACCCATTGAGGAATGGACCCCGCTAGGCCTCTGAAGGTCCTCTCTAGTATCCGGCACCAAGCCCTCAGTAAGTTTAAGTCTCCATGGATCAGACTATTATCGCTTTTATTTCCAGCACATCCCACGGAAATGCTCAATTGGATTGTTATCTGGAGAATTAGGAGGCCAAGTCAACACCGCAAACTTGTTGTGTTCCACAAGCCATTTTTGCGGTGTGGCAGGGCACGTTATCGTGATGAAAGCGGGCACTGCCATCAGGGAATGCCATTTTCATGAAGGGGTGTACATGGTCAGCAATAACATATAGGTAGGTGGTTTGTGTGTCAAAATGGCAGGACTTAAAGGGGTTGTAAAGGTAAGTGTGTTTTTTTTTTTTTTCACCTAAATGCATCCTAAGCATAAAGGTGGAAAAAACACCTGGCAGTCACCGGCCCCCAGCCCCTGTTTTACTTACCGACCCCTCTAACTTGCCCCACGGGGATGTGCCGTTTCTCGGCTGTTGGATAGATTGATAGCAGCACAGCCATTGGCTCCCACTGCTGTCAATCAAATCCATTGATGTGGCCATCGGGGGTGGGGCCGAGTCCTGCATTCGGCGTCTATGAATGCTGGACCTGGGAGCGTGCCCCCTGAAGAGCGCTTCTCCCAGGGGGGGGGGGATATCTAATGCAGGGAGGAGCCGAAAGCTGCCGGGGGACCCCAGAAGAGCAGTTCGGGGCCACTCTGTGCAAAACAAGCTGCACAGTGCGATATGTTTGTTAATTAAAAAAAAAAGGGGAACCTTTTAGTATCACTTTAAGGTTTCCCAGCAGAGCATTGCCCAAAGCATCACACTACACACGCTGGTTGACCTTCTTCCCATACTGCATCCTGGTGCCATACGCAGCAATCTGCAATGCCCGTCCTGCTGCATGCATTGACAGACAGCGGCACTCAGCCCAGCTCCCGTGTCACAGCGTTTGATCGCAGCGGGAGCCAATCGGTCCAGTGAGGAGAGTTGCAGCACTTATGTATGTCACTGGATCGGGCTCCGGTAACAAAAAGGGGGGGGGGGGGGCTGCAGCACAGAAGGTGTGTGTGTGTGTGTGTGTGTGTGTGTGTGTGTGTGTTTCTTTTTCTTCACCTTTTTAATACATGGAATTCACTAAGGTGAAAATTGTAGGGCTCATTAACACTAGTAGCAGTCCTTGCCACCCCAAAGCGTTCTGCAGGTGATGTGTTGCTCTTCCTGTTATAACTTTAATCGTCCTCTATGAGCGGGGAGGTTGGGGTGCAGCTCTATTCACTTGAATGGGTCTGATTTGGTGGCCACGTGTATCTGTACCACCCACTCTGGCCGCTATGTTGGCCACTATCCAGTCTGTAACATTCTCTTGTATCATGTCCATAGTCTGACCATCCCCCGTCTTTGACTATATCCTGTTGTCTCTGCTGCTTTTTGAGAGTAAATATTTTTAATTTTATGTTCCCCTTCATATGACCACCACTGGATTAAAGTGGTTCTAAAGGCTCATACTTTTTTTTTTCTTCATGCGTTCTATGCATTCAGGTAAAAAAAACTTGTCTAGCATCCCCCCCCCCGAGCTCCATCTCAATCCAGCGATGTGCATGAGAGCAGCGGCTCTCCAGGGTCTGTTTCCTATTTGGCTCACACAGCAGCAGAGGCTTATTGGCTCCTGCTGCTGTCAATGAGTGTGTGTGTGTGGGGGGGCGCAGAGGTGCGTAGAGGTGTGTATTAAGAGACTTGCAATTGGTAGGTGGGAGGGAGTGCTGGTGGGGGACCCGAGAAGAGGATCTGAGCTGCTTTGTGCAAAACCAGCAGGAAAGTTAGCACATGTTCGAGTTTTTATTTTTCCTATAGAAAGACTTTAAGGGAAAGTTGTAAAACTGCAGCTCAACTGCTTGTTTTTACCACCCCAGCCAGGGATTGAGGTTGGTTCTGTCTTGTTTTGGCTTCTAATGCACATGATGAGAAGCGCAGCATGCCGTGAAATCGGAGTAAGTGCTCTCAATTAGAGGTTGAATGATTATCGGAGCGGCGATTTATTGGGGGGGGCGATAATCAAAAAATTGGTAGTGGTCAGAAACTTACTGATGTTACCGCTATTGATCAGACCCTCCTCCCCATGTCCCTGCGTGGTGCTTGCTGCAGTGCAGTCTGTCAGTGTTGCGGCAGGCAGCAGAGATGCCCACCTCGCATCACCAATGTTCTGGCCCTACAGCAGGGCTGCGAAGGCTGTTCTTGACAGAGCTGAGGCTGTCAGAAGTAGAGTAAGTGGTGACATGCTGCATCTCGGGCAGGTGACAATATACAGAATAGTGGCCTGAAAGGTGGCCAAAAAAAAGATATCGGTCAACCAATCCCCCTCCCTGAAAGCTGAAATCCAATGAAATAAGGGGCCCAGGGACAGTTGGACTGCCAGGAAATTAAGCTGGGGGGGGGGGGGCTAGATCTGACCTACTGCATAATGCAAAGCGCTCAGTGTGCAGTGAAATCGATGAAAGCGATCTCAGTAGTACAGTGGGATGAGCCTGTATTACTGTAGGTTGGAGCGCTGCTTTAAAAGCAAGTGATAAGTCCACGCCAAAACTATTTTTTTTTTTTTTTTTTTATCTTTAAAAAGAGCAGAGAAAGCTAAGAGGATAGAACCCATGGCAGGGACAGGAAGTGAGTGAAACTCCCCAACAGCAACACAGACAGAAATAAAATGCTTTTCTTTAGGGGAAGGTGGTCCAGCAGGCTGTTGATGGGATTTGCGCTGGTCTTTATTTAAATTCTATAATTCACCTTTTTTATTCCACCTTCTATTAATTGGTGTTTTGTGGCAGTCTTTATACTAATTCATATTGTTACTGTGATCTGGACAAATGACTCTCCCTTCAATATCAGATCTAAAAAAAAAAACAGAACATAAAGGGGAAATCTTACAATGGGGTCATTAATTCTGGTGGCAGTTTGTGGTGGGGGTTCCTCCCTGTTTTGGCTATTGGACAGGAAGTGAAGGTAAATTTCCCCAATGGCACCCAAGTGACGGGTTATAATCCTCTATCCAAAATGGTGGTGGAAAATGTTTTTTTATTTTCCCTACTTTCAAGACGGGCTGAATTCTTGAAGCTGTTCCCAAAAAGGCAAAAGTCCCCAGTATTGTCTGGTCTCTTTGCAGCTGATCTTTCCCCATCATTGACTTGCCATACACTCTCTAGGTGGTCATCTTGGCAGAGGCTTCATGTCAGACTCAATGAGAACTGTGCCGTAGTAAGATCACCAAATATCTGTCCCAAGTCCTATGAGACTAGCAGTCCGAGGCAGCAGTGTCTTGGTTCTCACACAGTAGATATACAACTATGAGGCTGCAGGTAGAGTGCCTAGGCACACACTCGCATACCGTGTGTGTGCAATTTCAGCAGGTTCAGTCAATAATAAATTTGACCCTTCTGTGACACAGGTCTTACTTCAGTAGCAGCGGGGGATTTTGCACACTCTTGGCCTAGTGTAACTAAGGAGCCAACTGTAAGGCTTCATGTACACGGGACGTTGTTCAACCTCTCCTGAACAATTTCACTTGACAGCTAGAAACCGTCGTCTGAAAACGGCTGTCTAGCTGCGTTTACATGCCGCGTTTAGCAGCGTTTGCGTCTGGAAGCGTTTGGAGAAAAAAAAAATTGTATATATTTTTCAAAATGGCCAAAAATGAAACGCCTGTAAATGAAACGTGACTTGCAGCGTTTTGAAATGTCTCTAAACACATCTTTTGAACGCTTTTATTTAATTTTTTGGGGGTTCCAAAAAAGCCTCTAAACACAACTGCCTAGAAAGGACTGTGAACGTCCCTGTGTACATATACTGATAACAGAGGAGAGTTTAGGGGCAGTTGAAGAAAATTCCCAAATGCCCAAATTTACCAGCAGTGTACATGAGGTCTTGGGTGGAAGTGATCAGGTGGCTGTACAGTTTCTTTCACATACCCCAGTAGTGCAACATCCCCCTGTTCCACCTGCAGACCTGGGTAGGTAAGAGGGAGACCATTGAATCTCTGTCTGTTTTTTACCTAGCTAGAGTGACCACCGAAGCTTTATGCATGACATCAATTCCTGGGTTCACCTGTCACTTTATGTAGCTGCTGTGGCCATAGAGAGGATTCTAATGGGGTGCAGTTGGCACTCTGTTATCTTTAGTGGAGTGCAGGAAGACGTCGGGTATCTGGCGTCGGGACAAAGAGGCACCAGTAACTTTAGATGTTTAAAACTGGTGACCTGTCTCTTTGGACTTGGGGCACACAGGAGATCATTGTTCCACCCATTTTAAATGCTCACCTGTGGGATGTAGTGATGTGTTGTGGAGATTTCTGTTGACGCTGACCATAAACTAAGTATGAAATTGCATAGACAGATAACATGGAAGACCATAAAATGCAGTTCTTGTGATCTGTTCTGGATAGTTTATGACCTTCTATTTTATAGAAAAGGGGGGGGGGGGGATGTATAGAATGTAACATTCAGATAACAGCAGCTAAGTTGCAAAAAATAATAATTTTCTGTTCAGTCCAGATACAGAATGGATGCTCCTTGTGCCAAACAGTGAATGTCTCTGTCAAGTGATGCAGTAGGCAGGCATGGTCCGGACGTTGTATATATTTGGGTCAGCGTGACACAAGCACCCGCTATATAAATGCAGAATGTGACCTAAATGGTTTCCCAAGATCTGGTCTTTTTGAGGTGCTTATGGCAGCCATAACTGGGTACTGAATGCCTCCTTTTAAAGGGACCCTGTCACCATATTCTTGGCTGTCTTTAACCACTTCAATACTGGGCACTCTCACCTCCTTCCTGATCAGGCCAGCTTTCAGCACTGTCACACTTTGAATGACGATTGTGTTGTCATGCTACACTGTACCCAATTTTTTTTTTTTTTCTTTGGGTGTAATGTGCCCTCTTGTGACAGCAGTATGGGGAGTAGTACCCTGTACCAGCTGACACTTTTTTTTTTTTTTTTTTTTTTTTTGAAGAGAGTGACATATGTGGCTCTGCCTACTCAGCCGCATCATTCAGAGTTCTGTGAATGAACTAAAGTCCTGACATCCTTTGCGGCTGTCTGCTTGTAGTACTCCAATGAACTACCATGGTGCTGCATGACATCAGCAATCTGCTGACCTCTAGTGCAATGCTTTCCAGTCTTTAAAAAAAATTAAAAAAAAAGGCATAAAAGGTTGAACTTATCCATTAAACCTCCATGTGCCAGGACTTGAATTCCTCCAAAATGACTTGGCCCAAAGCAGTCATTCGAATGTGTGACTACAGAGTGTACATTAGCTTGTAAGCTTCAGGTGATTAATGATTCTGTTGGTTTGGGGGATCTCTATTGTTTCCCTGTAGTGTTATGTTTATAACCAAGTAAAAGCATCTTGTTTCCTCCTTGCAGGTCTCTCAAGCGGCCGCTGACCTGAAGCAGTTCTGTATGCAAAATGCACAACACGATCCCTTACTAACTGGAATTTCCTCAAGCACAAATCCTTTCCGACCCCCGAAAGTTTGCTCTTTCCTGTAAATTGTATTTTTCGCTCTATGGTGAGTACATAGTTTAGTGTGTGTGTGTGTGTGTGTGTGTGTGTGTTTGCATTGGCTGCACAGTCAAATGACATGTAATAAGTTTTGTGCTGACAATCGTAACACTTGCATCCAGTAAGGTAAATAGACTGCACTTTGTGTAGTTGCACTTGGTTTTCGCAGCGCTAAGTGAAATGTGGTAAAGCTCTGCTGATTTTCCATTATCTGATCATGTGTAAGAATGTTTGCTTTTCACCTGATTGGGGTGCTCTTTGCAAAGTAGATTCACCACACTTACTAAGAAAAATTAGTGCAACTGCACTTATCCCGGACATACACTGTTGGAATCTGAACCGTCTGAGGTTCGAACCACTAATGGGCAGGCTGAATGTACCCAGATGATCGCTCAACTTGGGTACAGCCAGCCCACTGGATTGTAGAGAAGCTGATGCACCCACTACAATCTTAAGATTTTTCCAAAACCATATAATATGAGGTCAAACCTAAACGCTTTACATTTGTATGCAATCAGGCAGACTCTTTTGCACTACATAGTTGAAGGTAAATCTAAAGGAAATCTAACCACAAAAGTTGTATAGTGTATCCAGCTTTAGTCTATTTGTCTTTAGTAAATCAAACCCTGTTGTCTACCTAGGTGGTGCTTTATCTAATGTTACTTGGTAAAGCAAGAGAATTATCTGAAATGCAGTAACCCATGGTACCTAGAATTCATCTTTCACTGATTTGATGCCAATAAACTGCTTTAGTAAATCTTTCTGTTCTTTGGGTTGATTTGCTAAAGGCAAATATAGTGCAGAATGTAAGTGCAGTTGCTGGGGGGGGGGGGGGGGGGGGGAGATCTGAAATGAGGGGAATCGCTGCTGATTTTATCATCCAATCATGTGCAAGCAAAAAATGCTTTTTTTTTTTTTTTTTTTTTCTCTTCCTCCTTGCATGTCCCCCTCATATAAACAGCAAATGCACTTGTAGTGCACAGTGGATTTGCCTTTAGTAAATGACTCCCTATGTCTGGATTTGGACACAAAGGGGGATTAAGTTCTAAACCTAAGAAATGGAGTGGATGCCACAAGCTCCTGTTGGGCGCAGTCTGCTCCACACGACGCAGGAGCTCCAATCTTTCCACCCATTAACACTTGGCTCAGGAAAGTCACATCTGCAGCAGTTTTCTATATTGAAACCCCCCCCCCCCCCCCTGTACAAATCGGTAGTACCTGATGTATATCCAGGGTCAGTGAAGTCAGACGCAGCCCAGAGGGTGGTGATGGTATATGCTAAATAAGAAAGGGCTTGTGTTGCTTTCAAAAATATATGACCAGACAATTACTCAACTTAGGGGTCAAGATGTCCTCCATGGTCCTTTGCTCAGTCCAACTCACAAAAGCGTCTCCAACGTTCTCCAGTTCCTGGAAGCCATGTGTTTTCTCTTTGTCCTCCAAACACCAACTCTTTCTCTCTCCCAAAACACATGTCTCTTTCAAACCCTCTCCATGCCTCCCCCACCCACTTCCTGTAAACACCAACCTCCTCTGCTCATCTTCTATCTGGTTTATTTACATATCAATGGAGGTGGAAGAGAACTTTGTAGACATATGCTGTTACTAAATCTAAAAACTCTATATTATTGCAATAAAGTCACTATACAAATGCCCATAGCAACACAATTATACAATTTGAGTGCACAATCTCTGTACAACGAGTGCCCAACCTTTTGAAGAGCGAGGGCCACTTTAGCGACTTGGTAACCCGTCACAGGCCAAAATGAATGGAGCAGGCAGATGATAGGTCCATGTCCACTCTGCATATGCGGAGCAGACACGGACACAGCCCACTCTGCTCTATGGGCTCTCCAATCCGATCTGCCCAGACAGAAGGGGACGGATCCCCTTCTGTTTTTTTAAGCAGATCTGATTGGAGATAGGTGTAAAAGGAGACAAGTCCGGTAACATCTGCCGCTCTACAGAGGCGAATGGTCGATTGGGTCCGCCTGAAAAACAGACAGGCGAAACCGATCGGACCGATCGTGTGAAAGGGCTGATTTCACACTGATGCACTTCGGTTTACCTGAACTGACCTCAATCTTCACTTCTTTCTCAGGATTCCTGCGGTTATCGCTGGCTGCTGCTGTCCCCCAGGCGGGTATGGCTGGTGGCTGCTGCTGGCTGGTACTGCTGGCTGGTACTGCTGGTGGGTCCTGCTGGCTGGTACTGCTGGTGGCTGCTGCTGCTGGTGGGTCCTGCTGGCTGGTACTGCTGGTGGGTCCTGCTGGCTGGTACTGCTGGTGGCTGCTGCTGCTGGTGGGTCCTGCTGGCTGGTACTGCTGGTGGGTCCTGCTGGCTGGTACTGCTGATGGGGTACTTCTGTCTGGCACTGCTGGTGGGTACTGCTGCCTGGCACTGCTGGAGGGTACTGCTAGGGGGTACTACTAGCTGAAACTGCTGTCTGGCACTGCTGGTGCGTACTGCTGGCTGGTACTGCTGGTGGGTACTGCTGCCTGGCACTGCTGGTGGGTACTGCTAGGGGGTACTACTAGCTGAAACTGCTGTCTGGCACTGCTGGCATGTATTGCTGACTGGTACTGCTTGCTGGTACTGTTGGTGGGTATTGCTGGCTGGTTCCCGACCCTCCATCCCTGAGCATCAGTGTGACAGGAGCCGACGCTGGAGGAAGCCTGCAGCTGCAGTAGAGAGCAGAGCCGATGCTTCCTGTATCGCGCTGCCTCCTGACGCAGGCAGAGTACATTTGGTATCACTCTACCTGTGACAGGAGCTGGCGCTATACAGGAAGCATCGGCTCTGCTTTCTCTAGCGCCAGCTCTGTTCTTCTCATGGATGCTCGGGGATGGCGGGTGAGGAACCCATGATCTGGGCTTGCTGACCCGCCATTCCCAGAGCAGGAGGTGGCGGGGCATTAGAGAGTGCAAAAACTAGACATGTGCACTGACAAAAAATGTGTTCACTTTCGTTTCATTCATTTTTTTGCTTTTTTCGGAAATCCAAAAACTCTAATTTTCAAATTTCCAAATTTTCAGATTTCTAAAATTCGGAAATTCAGATATTCGAAAATCTGAAAAAAAAAGAAAAAAAATCAGTAAAATTCTAAATAATAACTAACTATTAAATTATAGGTATTGAAATTTCCTTTCAAATTTGGCTGTCTGTGAACGTAACGAATACAAATTTATCTGAAGTTATGAATTATCCGAAATAACGAATGCCGCATCGAAACAAACGGAATGGAACAAATGAATAATAAATAATAATAATAAAAAGGTTTTATTATTATCATTGTTATTTATTATTATTAGATTGTTACGTTCCATTCGTTTAGATACAGCATTCGTTATTTCAGATAATTCATTCAAATACGTTCATTAACAGACAGATTTGAAAGGAAATTCCAATACCTCTAATTTTATATTTATTAAATTAGTTAGTTATTTCAGGTTTTCGGGTTTTCAAATTTTCAGATTTTCATTCTTATTTTTGGATTTTAAAATTTACCATTTTTTTTAATTTTGGAATTTCCTAATTTTGAATTTTCGAAAATTCCAAATTTTCGGAAATCAGAAAATTCGGATTTTCAAATTTCCGAAAATTCTGAGATTTTGGAAATGAACGAATTATTAATAATTTGGAACTAAACGAATTGCATGTCTATAAAACGCAACTCAACTGTGCATTCCTGCAGCCCTCCCAACTAATTGAGGCCATTATACAACACAGGTTAATGTGTGACATAACCAGCATTGCATTAATGAAGTGTGCATGGGCCCTAATGTGAGTGAGGGGCTCAGGCTGATGGCTGGAATGATATTACAGACTATAGAACGGATATATGGGGGCGGTCCTCCCAGCAGCTCCTTTGAGCCCTTGGAGAAGCATCCTTTCTGTCTCCGTGGCAACAACACAAACCGGAAGCGGAAGCGCACAGCTCCCCCGGAAGTGGTGTCTCTGGGGCGCACACACGTGTAGAGACTAGTGTACATGCTCCCCCTTCCGCCAGCCAATCAGAAGCCACCGGACACTCGGGTCACCATAGAGATACGTCACCGAGCAGGGCAGCTCTGTTCTGTCAAAACGAGTTGGCTCTTTTGACAGAACACCGCCCTCTGTGTTTACACTCGCTCTGCTCTCCGCCCACTTCCTCCTCCTTGGCTAACGTCACTTCTGGTGGTGGGCGTGGCTTGTCCTCTGTTCTCACACATGGCCGGTGTGGAGGGTTGTCAGGCCGGGGAGAAGAAGAAGCGGAATAAGAAGATGAAGGCGCCGAAGCAGGAGGAAGGTGGGGGAGAGAGCAGCGCTCAGCCCGGGGAGCCGGAGGAGAGCTCGGCCGCCTTCCCGGCCTCCTTCAGCCTCTCCGAGATCAAGAACAAGCAGCGCCGACACTTCATGTTCCAGAAGATGAAGCAGGAGAAGAGGAAGGTGAGGAGCCGCCAGGGGGCAGCACTGTACTTTACACTGGGCTCTGCGCTCCTCGTGTGACGGCACAGATTGGCTGGGGGCTGACACGTGGTGTGAGTCACATGCTCCTCCATACCCGGAAGTACAGGGCAGGTTTTTTTTTTCCATCGGCCAGTGCTGAATGGAGCAAAGAAGTGTGTGCTGGAGGAGGATGAGAGCCTGTGTTGGTGGATGTAGTCCTATTCACATGTGTGTCTACTGGGGACACTCCGCTGTGCAGACAAGAAGTCCCATACAAAGCAATGTGAGGATGACGGCGCCCTCCGAATGTATACAGATATGCAGTGATTACCTGTGGAGTATCAGCCCAGAGCAAAATCGGTGTACACCCAAAGCCCATCATCCACAGTCTGTATACAGGCGGAGGGCATTGTCATCCTCACATTGCTACTTCCCTCCATAGTCCCTTATCGCCCTCGGGTGCCCCCTTGCCACCTCCCTTGGGTGCCCTTGCCTGCCTCCATTGTCCCTCGGGTGCCCCCCTTGCCTGCCTCCCATAGTTCCCTGCCTCGCTACCTTCCTGGGGTGCCCCATCGCCTCCCTCCATTGGCCCTCACTTAGCTACCTTCCTCGGGTGCCCCTTCGCCTCCCTTCATTGGCCCTCGCCTTGCTTTCTGCCTCAGGTGCCCCCTCACCTCCCCCTTGCGTCCATCCATTGTCCTTCACCTCATTGCCTCCCTTCCATTGTCCCTTCCGTTGTCCCTCGCCTCCCTTCCGTTGTCCCTCGCCACCCCCCTCCATTGGCCACCTCGCCACCCCCCTCCATTGGCCACCTCGCCACCTCCCTCCATGTGGCCACCTCCCTCCATGTGGCCACCTCGCCACCTCCCTCCATGTGGCCACCTCGCCACCTCCCTCCATGCGGCCACCTCCCTCCATGTGGCCACCTCGCCACCTCCCTCCATGTGCCCCCCGCTACCTCCCTTGGGTGCCCCCTCGCC
>CM053032.1:239294284-239369755 GCA_028564925.1 Lithobates sylvaticus
GTGATCAGCCGTTTTACCAGGACTGCGATATTGCGGCGGACAAATTGGACACTTTTGACACACTTTTTGGGACCATTGACAATTATACAGCGATCAGTGCTATAAAAAGGCACTGATTACTGTATAAATGTCACTGGCAGGGAAGGGGTTAACACTAGGGGGTGATCAAGGGGTTAACTGTGTTTTTAACTGTAGGGGGGGGTGGGACTGTCTAGGAGCTGGAGGAAGAGTCTGCAGTAGCCTGGTATTGCACCTGTGATCCACCAATTATGGGTGCAACTCTTTACAGGTCTGTGAAAAATTTAGAATTTTTATTCAAAGGTGGACTTACCTTTTTTATTTGTATCTCTGTGGTCTTGGTATCTATGTGCACAGATAAACTGCTCACCTATATTGAATACCTAACTGGATTTTTTTTAAATGCTTTCCTCTAGGTGGCATTTGATGAAGCTACAGATGAATTTGCACCTTATTTTAACCGACAGACAGCACCAAAGATACTGATTACAACATCTGATCGCCCTCGTGGGGTATGAGATGAAGCACCAAAACATATTCAATATATTTGGCCTTATTATTGTGGGAGTTTTTCTCTGTATTGCCTGTAGGAGTAGAATTTGATCTTATTCTGTTTTAGAAAGTAAGAGCAAGGGGTGTGTGTGTGTGTGTGTGTGTGTGTGTGTGTGTGTGTGTGTGTGTGTGTGTGTGTGTGTTTTTTATCCATACTGCTGTAAAGTAACATTAAACAATTGCTTAGATTTTCCTCCTTCACACATTGATCAGGTCCTGGGCTCTGCCCCTGTATCCATGATATTGGTACTTCTCTGCTGTCACGTCTTTTCTCTATAGCCATGATTATATATATATATATATATATATCTCTCTCACATTTACATGTAGAAAGCTGGACTTTGGTGGGATGTTCAGAAATATCTATACTGTTATCCGGGGTAGAAAAGAGGGGAAATGAAAACCTGAGAACAGACAACATCAGGGAGTTTCACATTTTTCTTTCCTGTTCTTCACAGCGGACTGTAAAGTTTACAGAACAACTGTCGTCTATCATTCCAAACTCGCATGTTTATTACAGAAGGGGTCTGGCACTGAAAAAGATTATCCCACAGTGTATTGCCAGAGATTTCACAGATCTGATTGTCCTCAATGAAGATAGGAAAATTGCAAGTATCCTTTAACCTAGCCTCTTCATAAATGTACGAACATTGTGCATCCAAGGGTTTGAAAGATGGCTGCAGAATTCATATAATAATGTTAATATGTTCTATCTGGTGCCAGGATGATTTTGTAGGCTCAATCTTTCTTGAGTACCGTGATGCCTCATATGCCTAATCAGAGATCTGACTTAAATGAGAAGTTCACCTTTTGGGAAAAAATAAATGCACATATTTTTGGAGGAATTTATTTTTTTCCCCCTAAGGAACCTAGAAAGCATTGCACCTGTGATCAGGGGTGCAATGGCAGACTCCAGAACCGTGGATAAGGGAGTCCTCCTATTCGGGGGGCCAGGGCAGCAGTGGGATCCAGGCAGGTGGGTGAATCAGATGTGGGCAGGGAGAGTGATCAGCATGGTGGGAGGATAATTACTGGAACCAATCCCCTGTTTGGCTCTCTGCAGCAGCTAAAAGCTGGCTTCTTCTCTTCCTACCATCGACTTTCAGCTGCTGCAGAGAGTGCCATACAGGGGATCAGTTCCAGTAATTGCCCCCCCCCCCCCCACACACACACAATAGGATTCTTTAGGACAGAGAGTGGGGGAAGGGTCCTGTAAATATGTCACACTTACCAGCCTCTTCCTTTCCTGAATGAGCACAATGAGTGATCACTCACTGTGTTCATTCATAACTGATTTTTTTTTTGGGGGGGGGGGGGGTCAGGTTTGCTGTATGTGGCCCCATGGTTTCTAATGGCAGCCCTGGCAGACTCCTGCACACAAGCCGTGCATCTTTCAGCTCGCACCTACATATAGGTTGACTGTTTACAAGCTGCAGGACTTGTGAATGAACTACAAGGCTCATCAGCGACATCAGTCCATTCGGAACTACAAGCCATTAGCCTCAAAGGCTAACAGTAGTTGTAGTTCAAGTTATTCACAGAATACTGAATGAATGAATGAAGCGGCCGTTCACTTCATTCTCCCATCGCCGACTGTCACTATTATTTTCAAATAGTGGCAGCCGGCGATGGGAGAAGATCCCCGCTCACTGGAGGATGGGGAGAGGCTGCAGCTACTGGAACATGTTATATGTTCCACACTACATACAGGTGGAACATGTAACATTTTCCAGAAGATGTACTTATCCTTTAAAGGGTTAGTTCAGCTTGATCAAGGATGTGAAAGACAGACTAGTGGGAGTTACACTGGAAATGGACTTTAAAGGTACACACGGTCAGAAAATCTGAAGATACACTTTGTCTGATGACTGATCTGCCGATTTTCTGATCGTTAGTATGCTGCTTTTGACAGCCAATTACGAATTTTTGGCAGACAAAAACTGGATGTGCAGGCTTGAAAAATTTTTTGTCTGATGTGACCACAACGTCCGTTTTTTTTTTTTTTTTTATTTTAGTTTTTTTTTTATTTATTTTCATTAGTACTATTTTCTGACAAAAAATAAATTAAAAAAGCTGAAGAGCAAGACTAGGCATGCTCAGGAATGAAAGAACACATACAAAACAATTCAACACATTACGTCACTTCTGACATCAGAAAATTTTCTGATGGCGAGTACCCTCTTCACTTTCGATTTGAGACTAGCATCAAACAAAAAAAATGACAAATTCGTCCAATAATCTGATCGTGTGTACAAGGCTTTAGACCCCAAACACACAGATTTTTGTCTTCATATTTACCAAAAACATATATAGTTCAAACCTAAGAATGTAAACTTGTATGCAATCAGGCAGGTCCTTGCACTACATGGTTTTGGTAAATCCGAAGACAAAAATCTGCAGAAAATCTAATGTATGTGTGTATGGGGCTTAAGAGCACGTACTAAAGTCAGCATGATATGCCAGACTATGATGTGAGAATCGAACTAAATGTTTCTAAAGAGGTAACTGAAAAAACACTTTGCTATTTATCAAATTTCATAACCAGCATCAAAGCGGCAAACTTCAAAAAGTAGTTGAGTCAAGGCTGACTCAGTATACATCTGATTCAATATAGTATCTGTACCGGTTGTTATTTGTTACACTCCAACCCTTCCCGGATTACCTGGAAAATATCTGCAGATTCTGTGTTATATCTTTAACTCACAACCTCCTAGATGGGCTTGTCCTGAGTCATTTACCAGATGGTCCAACAGCCCACTTCAAAATGTCAAATGTTCGCCTGCGCAAGGAGCTTAAGGTGAGTCTTGAAGCCATTCACTTTTTATTTTCATGGCCATGTCTTGTGAACTTGCATGTCTTGATGCTGCTTCTTATATGGACGAAGACATTTTTTGTTCTGTGTAATCCAATGCAACCAAAACGGCAACGGAGAAATGTAGATTTAGGCTGGATTCACACCTTGGCATTTTTAGTGCTTTTTGCATTTCACACCGGTGCGACTTGTTTGACAGTTCCAAATCGCATGACAAGTCGCACCCCATTGCCAGCAATGGAACCATTCATATTGCTGCGAGTCATATCGAAGCATTTATAGAAGGTTCCTGCACTAATTTTTATTGATTTCATTGCGACTTGCATAGAGTTCTGTTAAATGAAGTTGCAAGCCACAATGAAAACGGCACTGATGTGCGGCTTTAAAATCACGCTGAAGTAGCGTGATTTCAAAGTTGCACCGGTGTGAACCAGAGCTAAAGCTCAGTTCACACTCGTGCGTCCCGCGTTTGCTCGGGCACAGCAGCCCATTCATTTGAAACGCACAAAAATGGTGCATGCACCTTTTCAAAACAGCAGCGGCAGGGAAACGCACATGGTCGTTTTAAGCATGTGGTTTCCCTGCAGTTCGTGCAAACGCGCTGCGGGCTGAGATGCATGAGGGTGCGGTTCAGAATGAATGGCAGCCCCATGCGTCTTGCAAGAGCAGTGTGATTCGGGTACAGAAATCAATGAGATTCCCGCAACTGGAACGCACGGCCCGCACTAGTGTGAACCAAGCCTTAGGGGTTGAATTACTCAAAGTAGAAAATGCAAAATTGGGTGCAGCTCTGCATAGAAACCAATCGGCTTCCATGTATTTTTGTCAAAGCTTAATTGAACAAGCTGAAGTTAGAAGATTGCATACACAGCTGTACCAGATTTTGCACTCTCCAGTTTTAGTAAATCAACCCCTATCATTTACAGTCATATGTGGAAGCCAGAGCACAGGATAAAGATGCATCTGCAAGTGTGGCTTCTACTCACTCACGTTGGTGAAAGTTGATAATTTTTATATTTTTTTTTTTTTTTTGTATACAGATCTAAAAACAAAAAGAAATAGACTTGGTTCAATATCATCTCCTAATTGGATAAAATAATATTGATTATGCACTTCCAATCACTGGTGAAAGTAGCGCTGTAACGAAGAGCGTCCAATCACTGGCAATGGTCCAGGGATCACTGCTAATGCCAAGTCTGGTTGAACTGCATTGATTCTGATTTGAACATCTTTCCATATTGCTTCTATATGTGTTGGTGTGCTGGAGAATCAATTTTTACAACTAGATTTGTATACAATTTTATTAAGAACAAGTCTAAGCTATCAAATTAAAGCAGTTCCAGTGATCGGTTTGCTGTGTACATAGGATTGGTTGGTTTGAAAGTTTTTTGGTAACTCCCTTAGTACTGTGTGGTATATTACCCTGGCCATGTACACCTTTTTCCTTTTGCAAAGTTTTAAAGTGGTTGTACTGGAGCCCCATCAATGTGCATGAGAGCATTGGCTCCTCTCTCCTTATTGACTCGCACAGTAGTGGCATCCATTGCCGCCTGCTGCTGCTGTCAATCGCAGCCAATGAGAAGATAGCAGGGGGCCGAGCGGAGCCACGCTGTGTGAGTATGGACAATGTCCATTTACAAGAGCGCTGCTCGGGAGTGAGCCTGCTCAAGTTCCCCCATAGCAAGAGGCTTGCTATTGGGAAGCACTCAGGAGGGGCCAGGAGCGCTGTCGGGAGGGGGGGGGGGGACCCAAAAAAGCTTTTGTGCTGCTCTGTGCAAAGAGAAGAGAAGCTGTACGCTTTTAAGGTCATATGTTTCATACTTCAGGCTGCACCTCCAGAATACAGACCCAGCATTTATGTTGCATTGCTCTTGAATGAAGCTGGGGCTATATCCTTCAAATTCCAATTCTTATTGCCTACAGAGAAAAGGAAAAGACCCCACAGAGCACAAACCAGAGGTCATCCTAAACAACTTCACCACACGTCTCGGACACTCCATAGGCCGCATGTTTGCCTCCCTCTTCCCGCATGACCCCCACTTTGTTGGACGACAGGTGGCCACTTTCCATAACCAGCGGGACTACGTCTTTTTTAGATACCACAGGTAATTCATTCCTGTATACCCCAATGCAGATGGTTGTGATTTATCTTCCACTGGTCTCCTTATCTGGATGATTCTCCAGTAAATGTCTATGGTTTCTTTTGAAGGTACCTGTTCAAGAGTGAAAAGAAAGTTGGCATCCAAGAGCTCGGGCCCAGATTTACATTAAAACTAAGATCCCTCCAGAAAGGAACCTTTGACTCGAAGTATGGAGAGTACGAGTGGGTCCACAAGGTTGGTATTTCAGATGAAGCTTTAAATATTTTTCTTGCAGTGGTTGCTCTTCCATATTGTCATTGTATTGCATACACTAGGGATTCGGATGTGATCAGCCATAGCTGTTGTCAAATTTAGGTTATTAAATTGCACTCGACACAATTTTCTTCTTTTAGTACGTGTGCTGTTAACGGCCACTAAGATTCTCATTGGACAACAGGATGGATGTTGACAAAGCTAAGCACTGCGGTCAGGAAGGTTGGGCGTCTGTTAACCACTTGCGGACCGCCCCTTTACTGCTACAGGTGGCCGCTCTGCTCAGAATCCCGTTTATATACGAGATTCTGCACTCCTGGGTAGGGGGTGCATGCCACTTCTGCTGTGATCAGTCTCAGCAGAAGCTGATCAGCGGGTGCCAGCCAATGAATGTCCGTCGGCACCCGCTGATCACCTGGACAGAGCTCTGCAAATGTAAACAAGGCAAAGGTCTGTCCTGTCAGTGGGGATGTGCTGGATTTTGTTTCCCTGCAAAGCAAGTAAAAGCAGCACACTGTACACAAACACTGGTTAGGCACACATTTAACCCCTTCCCAGTGTGTTTCATTAGGACAGTGCATATTTTGACCACTGTATTAGTGTCACTGCTTCCGACAAAGTGTCAGATTGTCCACCACAATATAGCAATCCTGCCATAAACCGCTGATCGCTGCGATTACTAGTATAAAAAAAAATATTATTCCAATTTTATTGGATACGTTTTATAGCAGAAAGTAAAAAATTCTACTTTTTTTTTATTTTTATAGCATTAAAAATGCAGTGGCAATCAAATACCACCCAAAGAAAGCTCTATTTGTAGGAAAAACAAATTACATAAATGTGATTTATGTACAGTGTTGCATGACCGTGCGATCGTCAGCTAAAGTAACGCAGTGCCGTATCGCAAAAAAATGGCCTGGTCATAAAAGGGGGGTAAATCTTCCAGAGGTCAAGTGGTTAAGTTTGAAGTAAACTTCTCTTGCTTTTATCTATAGGTAAGCCTTTATTATAGGCTTACCTATAGGTAGTGTAAATATCTTGTAAACGTGCAGTGTTTAAGATATTTACTTTATATGCAGCCAGTGACATCACCGGCGTATGCGCTCTGAAGGAACGGCCATGCGTGTGCCGTTCCTTCAGAGCCCTGTGCCATGAACGGCTGCTCCAGCACGCATACGTCATTGTGGCTCTGGGCCAGTCGCAGAGACGGAGTCCACGAACCCGGAAGCAAGACTGGTGAAGATGGGAGCATCTTCAGCGCTGATATCTCGGTGCTGGAAGAGCTTCACTTTAAGGTAAGTTTAACATAATATGCTAGTATGCGATGCATACTAGCACATTATGCCTTTAACTTGCTGAGTAAGAAAAAAAAAAAAAATCCAGCGGTTTACAACTGCTTTAGGCCCCTTTCACACTTGTGCGACTTCTCCAGTGATTTCAAGGAATGCCTGTGTAAGTGGCATCAAAATCGGACCAAAGTAGTGCAGGGACTACTTTGAAGTCGGAACCACTTGAAGTCGTACTAATATGAATGCTGTCATTGGAAATCATGGGGAACGACTTGTCATGCTACTTTGCAGTCCCAAATCGTGGGACAAGTCGTATAAGTGTGAAAGGGGCTTTAAAGCTAACTTCAGAGAGGCACACTAATCATCACTGATCAGATGGCCCTTTCTAATAAACCACTTCTAGTAATGGTCTGCGGAAAGACCCGTGGTTTTCAGTACACGCTCTGTACAATGAAAAAGGGGTTTCTTTCAGTTGTGCCTTTCATTGATGAAAAACGTTCGCTGTACATTGTGGAGCAATCATGGAGTTAAAATATATTGATGTTTTTAATTGAAATGAGATTATCTTTTTTGAAAACATCTTAACGGATAAGTTTACCTTTGGGGGGGAAAAATAAAAAAAATGCCCATAATTTGCAGGGAAAAAAAAGTATTTTATGCCTCTAATGTTGAGAACCGGGCGATTGAACAGCGCCGATTACTAGGTTCTCACCTTTCCATGAGCAGAGAGCTGTGACAGACAGTCACTGGAGCGCTGGGCTGTGGAGGGGGTGGGAGCGGCCGTCTCAGGCAGGCCATATACATGGGTTGAATTTCGAAAGAATTTTCTTTTTGAAAATCTTATCTAAGAATTTTAGTTCGTATTTCACACAATTAGTGGGCTGTGGCAACAGACGATTTTTTTGTGCGGCCATCAAATTTTGAATAATCGGACATATTTTTTGAAAAACTAACAATTTTATAATCAATGATGGGAGAATTGTGTGAGAAATGTAATCGAAAAAGAAATGCGCATGTGCAAGAAAAGAAGATTCCCAGCCACAAATTCTTTTATGTAGCAACGTGAGGTGAAATCGAAGGCTTGGTTGGCCGAATTTCGAAATCAATGGTGGCATCATCGGATCACAAAACGCACTAATTCTCTGATTTTCAAAAGAAATTGATTTAGAAATTCGACCCATGTATGGCCAGCCTTAGGCTCTCAGCGGCTCATTGAGAGGCTGAGCCTGGTGTCAGTCCAGGGAACTGGTGCATCCCGACTCCGTGATCGTCATGACGCGCTGATTGCTGTGATATCAGCAGAGAACTGACTTCAGCCCACTCTCTGCTGAAAACGGGTCACTGGAATGCAAAACTAAGGCCGGCCATACACGGTTCAAATTTCGAAAATCGTATCTAAGAATTTTCGTATGAATTTCTCACCATTAGTGGGCTGCAGTAACAGCTGATTTTCGTTCGGAAATCAAGTTTGAGGAATCGGACATGTTGGAAATTTTTTGAAAAAACGACCGATTTTCTAATCAATGATGGGATAATCGTGCGATAAATGTAATAAGAAAAGAAAATTTACGGAGAGAAAAGAAGATTCGCAGAAAAGAAAATTATTTTCTGTAGCAACATGAGGTGAAATTGAAGGCTCGGTCGGCCGAATTTTCGAAAATCAATGGTGGCACCATCAGATCACAAAAAAAAAAAAACTCTCTGATTTTGAAAAGAAAATTCGTTCAAAATTCGACCATGTATGGCCTGCATAACTCCTGTAATCCATAGGAGGAGTCCAGCCAAACGAGCTTTGGCTGTACTTCTCCTTTTAACCGCTTCCCGACCGGCCACTGCATATATACGTCAGCAGAATGGCACGGGCAGGCAGAATCACGTACCTGTACGTGATCGTGCATGTGCCTGCCCGTGGGTCGCGCGCGCCGCTAGCGGCGCGCTCGCGACCCGGTCGGGAGCTCCGTGACCCCGGGCCGCGGGACCAGCGGACCCGATCGCCGCTGGTATCCCGTGATCGGGTTACGGAGCGGAAGAACGGGGAGAGGTCTATGTAAACAAACCTCTCCCCGCGCTTCCTACACTGACTGTCAGTGATCGGCGGTTCCCTGTCATCGGGAACGCCGATCAATGACGTCACACGTACAGCCACGCCCCCCTACAGTAAACACAACACAACACGTCACACTGACTCCTCCCCGCCCCCTTGTGGTTAACCCCCTAACTACAACTGTCATTTACATAGGAATCAGTGCTATTTAAATAGCACTGATTTCTGTATAAATGACAAATGTCCCAAAAATGTGTCAAAAATGTCCGATGTGTCCGCCAAAATGTCGCAGTCACAATAAAAATCACTGATCGCCGCCATTACTAATAAAAAAAAAAATATTAATAAAAATGCTATAAAACTATCCCCTATTTTGTAAACGCTATAACTTTTGCGCAAACTAATCAATAATCGCTAATTGCGATTTTTTTTTTTTACCAAAAATATGTAGAAGAATACGTATCGGCCTAAACTGAGGAAAAAAAAAATGTTTTTTTATATATTTTTTTGGGGATATTTATTATAGCAAAAAGTAAAAAATATTTTTTTCAAAATTGTCGCTCTATTTTTGTTTATAGCGCAAAAAATAAAAACCGCAGGGGCGATCAAATACCACCAAAAGAAAGCTCTATTTGTGGGAAAAAAAGGACGCCAATTTTGTTTTGGAGCCACGTCGCATGACCGCGCAATTGTTAGTTAAAGCGACGCAGTGCCGAATTGCAAAAAGGGGCCTGGTCCTTTGGCTGCCAATTGGTCCGGGGCTGAAGTGGTTAAGAGGCAGAGACTCATGAAAATAAATAATACTTTCTTTAATACAGCCTCATTTTAAAGACCCTTCATGAAAATAAATTTTCTGTTCTGTGCAAGGAATTTAATTTTTTTTTTTTTTTTTTTTTGTTTATTTCTACAGCGACATGAAATGGACACAAGTCGAAGAAAATTCCATCTATAATCACTGCTGATTGCGACAATGACTTTACTTGTGTGACTACTAGAAATGCAATCCTTTGGTGGATATAAAAGAAAGAAAAACAATGTAGTCACATGTAATGAATTTTAAACTGTCCCTGAAGTGGATTTACTAGGATATTTCAGAAGTGTCCGTACAAAGTATTCTCCCAATATGGTGCCATCTGCAAAGTTCCATTTTAGAAATACTGCCAAAAAAGTAGGAAGTGAATTGTGTGAGCGGTCTGGAATGTTGGCGATATCTCTTTTTTAAGTCTGGATGATGAATGAAAAGAAATCCCATTTCCTTACAGGAAGACAATCCTGTAAATTATACACTTATGTCAGCCATACATGTACAATATAATTTTTGATTAAATTATGTATTTTAGAAATCTGTTTTGACCAGACGGAAGGCTCTAGCAGTAATTTTTCAGTATCCTTAAAAAAAGGAAATTATTGGTCCTGCCAGAGAATAGAATCCAGTAGACCAACTGAATATTTTCCTGGTGGGCTTAATGGGGGGAAAAAAAAAAAGAGGAGGTTGCTGTACGAACACCGGGGTGGGTGCTCAGTTATTGGCTGCAAGTGCTGATCGGCTGCTGGTTTTCCAACATGCTCATTAGAAAAAAAAAAACCTGGTCATGAGATTGGCTTCTGTTAGACAAAAATCACATCAGATCACATGACAATTGTAAACAATGGATAGCGTCCTTTCGTTGTGTACAATTGTGTTGCTGGCTGTGATTGGTCACAGCGATTACATGGTACAGACAGGGCCAATCGCAGCCCATCTGTACCATGTGATTAGCTATGGCTAATCACAATACACACTGGATGAAGCAGTTTTGTACAGTAAAAATGGTTGCTTATGTCAGTGAAATTCACTGGTATACAAATCCTGTGTTACACCACAGTAACACTACTGCTCTGTGATAAAAAAAAAAAAAACAGTTTATATGATGCTGTACTGACAGTATGTAAAAATAAAAAATTGTGACAAGTTTGTTTATTTTTTTTATATATTTAATTTTCCAAAAACGTGCAACTTTAAAACAAAAAAATGTACGTCCCTACATTGGGACGGATATCGTTGTTATGGCAGCAGCTAGCTGCCATAACCCCAGTATCCCCATGTTCGGCTGGCGGTCTGGTACAAGATAAAAGTGTTCTCTGCGGTGGATTCGCCGCAAGATCACTTTTATCGGCGGTGTAGTGTAAATATGAGATCCGAGGTCTTTTTGATCCCAGATCTCATATTTTTAAGAGGTCCTGTTTTTTTTTTTTCTATTACAAGGGATGTTTACATTCCTTGTAATAGGAATAAAAGTGACACTTTTTTTTTTAATAGGTAAAATAAATAAGGGAAACTTTTTTTATAAACGCGCCCCATCCCACCGAGCTCGCGTGCAGAAGCGAACGCATATGAAAACAGTGTTCAAACCACACATGTGAGGTATCACCGCGATCGGTAGAGTGAGAGCAATAATTCTAGCCATAGACCTCCTCTGTAATGCAAAACATGCAACCGGTAGAATTTTTTAAATGTCGCCTATAGAGATTTTTTTAAGGGTAAAAGTTTGTCGCCATTCCACGAGCGGGCGCAATTTTGAAGCGTGACATGTTGGGTATCAATTTACTTGGTAACATCTTTCACAATATAAAAAAAATTGGGCTAACTTTACTGTTGTCTTATTTTTTTTTTTTTTAAAAGTGCGCTTGTAAGACGGTGTGACAAAGTATTGCAACGACCGCCATTTTATTCTGCAGGATTTTGGAACCCCCAAACATTATATATATTTTTTTCTAAGTAATTTTCTAGCAAAAAAAAAATGTTTTTAACTTGTAAACACCACATCTAAAAAAAGAGGCCGGTCTTAAAGTGGTTAATAAAAACCTTGGATTGTCTACTTTCCAAAAAAAAGGTGTTATTTGGGGAATATTTGTACTGTACTGGTGTTTTCAGGCCTCGAGAAAAAGGCCATCAGGACTGATCAGTTTTCAGTGGTGATTAAATGCCACTAAAAGAAAGCCCTATTTGTGTGAACATAAGATATACATTTCATATGGGTACAGTGTTGCATGACCACTGCGGCAGAAGGGCTCGTACAGGAAAACTAACTTACCTGTACATTGCCCTTTAAGAGGATCGTGGGTCCCGCGGGGATATCCGCGATCGTCTCACGGAGAGGAAGAATAGGGAGATGCTAATGTAAACAA
Source organism: Lithobates sylvaticus (assembly GCA_028564925.1). Taxonomy (NCBI): domain Eukaryota; kingdom Metazoa; phylum Chordata; class Amphibia; order Anura; family Ranidae; genus Lithobates; species Lithobates sylvaticus. Next base: position 239,306,522 of record CM053032.1, read on the forward strand.
GCATCTCCAGATTTTTGCCTAGTGACAGTGTCACTGATCTCTGCTCCCTGTGATCGGGAGCAGAGATCAGTGACGTGTCACACGTAGCCACGCCCCCCCCCCACAGTTAGAATCACTCCCCAGGACATACTTAACCCCTTCACTGCCAGGGTCATTTACAAAGGAATCGGTGCATTTGTATAGCACTGATTGCTGTATAAATGACAATGGTCCCAAAAATGTGTCAAAAATGTCCGATGTGTCCACCATAATGTCTGTCACAATTAAAATTGCAGATCGCCACCATTACTATTAAAAAAAAAATAAAAATAATAATAATTAATACAAATGCCATATAACTATCCCTTATTTTGTAAACGCTATAACCTTTGCGCAAACCAATCAAACGCTTATTGCGATTTTTTTTTTTTTTTTTTTCCAAAAATATGTAGAAAAATACGTATCGGCCTAAACTGAGGAAAAACGTTTTTTTATATATTTTGGGGGATATTTATTATAGCAAAATGTAAAAAATAATGCGTTTTTTTGTTTTTTTTTCAAAATTGTCTATCTTTATAGCACAAAAAATTAAAAACCGCAGGGGTGATCAAATACCACCAAAAGAAAGCTGTTTGTGGGGGAGGGAAAAAAAGGACATAAATTTTGTTTGGGAGCCACGTCACACGACCGTGCAATTGTTAGTTAAAGCGGCGCAGTGCCGAATTGCAAAAAGTGCTCGGGTCTTTAGCCAGCAAAATGGTCCGGGGCTTAAGTGGGTAAAAAAAAAATAATAGCTTCCATTGCTGACCACCTTATGCAAATGCAAGAAGGAGAAAGGCTCAATGAAGGATAATGCCTGAAGTTCACTGACCCTTCTAGCAGAAGTGACTGCTATCTGCAGTGCTAGTTTTAAGGACCACAATTTTAATTGTGGCCCCTTCTGGTGGTTCAAACGATCTTCTAGTCAGACCCTGCAAAACTGATCCCATTTGGAAAACACTTAAAAGGCACTGGTCTAGCTCTAGCTAGTGCCTTGAAAAACCCAATGATCCAAGGGTCCAGAGATGACCTTCTCTCTAAAAAAATAAAATAAACGATAGTGTAGCTACCTGAACTTTCAAGGTGCTTGCTGCCAAACCCTTCTCTATTCCGTCCTGTAGAAATTCCAGAACAGAAAAGTTCTCCTTTTGGAGAGTAATTTTTTTGAATCGCACCAGAAATGGAAGCATTTCCAGATCTTAAAATAAATGACCCTCGTGACCTTCCTGCTATTTAGCAGGGTACAAATTAAATTATGGGACAAACCCTTACTCCTCAGGATTTTCTCCTCAGTAACTAAGCTGCCAGGTTGAGTTGACCTACGTTGAGATGCACAAGCTGACCCTGAGTCAGCAAGTCCCTTTGGACCAGAAGTGACCAATGGGACTCTAGCGCCAATTTTAGTAGGCCTGAAAACCAAGGCCTCTACGGCCAATACGGGGCCACTAAAATTAGAGTTGTATTTTCCCCTTGTAGCTTCTTGAGTACTAAAGGGATCATTTGTATAGGGGGAAAAGCATAACACAAACGGAAGGTCCAGCGCGTCCAGACCCTCCGCTTGGTCCTGCCTGTTCATAGAATAGTAGACTGGAACCTTCACATTTTGTTTCTGATGCAAAAAGGTCTAGCTGGGGAATTCTGTCCACTATCTGCTGAAAGACCTCCTGACTCTAGCACCCTTTTTCTGCTTAAAAAGTCAGCTATCTAGTTTAGGCTGCCCTTCAGATGTACTGCTGTTAGGGATGCCACGTTGTCCTCTGCCTAGGTCAGAGTCTGTAGGGCCAAGTCTAGAAGACACCTTCTCCTTGTGCCTCTCTGTCTTGAGCTGTAGGCCACTGCCGTCGCATTGTCTGACAATACGTGGATGTGTTGGCCTCTGATCGTCTGTCTGAAGGCCCACAACCCCAGAAAAATGGCCCTTAATTCCCTCCAGTTTGAGGATCTCCTGGATTCCCCAACTGACCAGGACCCCTGAGCCAACTGGTTCTCGAAATGTGCACCCCACCCCCAGGAGCTCGCATCTGTTGTGAGAATTTTTGCTGTGGGAAAAATCCAGTGCAAACCCTTGCTCAAATTCGTCTGATCCCTCCACCACCATAACTTTCTTTTTACTGGTGCCGGGATCCTTATCTGTTTTTCCAAAGATTCTCCATAGGCCCAACTCTGTAGAATCGCCTGCTGGAGGTCTTTCGCATGGAGGCGGGCCCACTGAACAGCTGGGATAGATGCTGTAAGAAGCCCCAGTGTGGATATGGTTGCTCGAACTGTAAGAGCCAGATTTGTCTGCACCCTTTACTGCCACCTCTACCTTTTACTATCTTTTCCTCCAGGACCGAGTCGATAACAGAGCTGAGGAAAATGATCACTTGAGAGGGAATTAGGCTTGATTTTTCTTTGTTCAAAATCCAACCCAGACTCTCTAAATGGCTGTGCCCTTTTCAGATCCCTGTGTAAAAGATCCTCTGAGCTAGCGAACAAAAGGAGGTAGTCCAGATACAGTACTTCCGATACCCCTTCCAACCTGAGTGGTGCGCCAATGCATTTGCTATGATCTTCGTGAAGATCCTTGGAGAAGCAGAGAGACTGAATGGGAGAGCCCTGAACTGAAAGTATGCGCTGATTGCCAGACGCAGATATCTCTGTGACGCCGAACATGCAAGTATGCATTCCTTAGATCTATCGAGGCTAGAAAGCACCCTGCGGGCAGAAGTTTCCTCACGGAATAAATTGTGTCCATACGAAACTTTTTGTACCAGATGGACCTGTTTAAGATCTTTAACCTGAATTTTCCTGACGGCTTCTTTACGAGAAAAACATGAAAACAACACCCTAGTTATCTGCTGTTCTAGATCCAGGCCGAATACTAGATCCCCCTCGAATGGTAGGCCGCCCAGCTTCGTCTTGGAGGCCAAATCCCCCGACCAGGTCTTGACCCACAAAGCTCTTCTAGCGGAGTTAATTAACGCTGAAGATCTTGCGGACATCTTAACCGACTCAGCCGAAGCATCCGCCATATAACCTACTGCCTTTTGTAGGACTTGCAAAGTATCCAACAAATCTTTCCGAGAGGGACCTGCCTCAATATGGCCCTTCAGATGTTCTAACCAGTGTTCTAAATTCCTGGCCACCACTGCAGATGCCATAGCTGGTTTGAGATTAGCTAATGTAGAATCCCAAACTTTTTTCAACAAAGAGTCAGCTTTTTTTTTTTTTTGTCCATAGTGTCCTAAGACCCCCATGTCTTCAAAAGCTAAATAGGTGTTTTGCTACACCTGCAAAAAAGCTGCATCAAGTTTAGGTCTCTTGTTCCAAACTTGTGCGTTATTTGTCATCAAAGGGAAATCTCTTTTTGAGAGACCTGGAAAAGAAAGGGGCCCTCTCTGGAGCCTTCCATTCCCTCTTTATAGAATCTGTCAGCACTTTTGCACCGGGAACACGCATTGCTTGACTCCACCCATGCCCTGATACATCTTGTCATGACAATTGAGTCTTATCCTCAATATTCAGGGTTGTGTGTTTGGAGGCGGTAGATGACCTTCTAAAAACCAAAGATAACCTATAAAGAGAAAGGGGAAACCTTTTCCTCCTCTTTCTCCTCAGACTCACTAACCACTCTCCTGGTTGTAGAGGAGGTGTGAGCGCTGGGTGGAGAACTCTCTGCTGCCTGTGTTACCAGCAATTTGGCCAGATAGAAACGGAAGGATTGAAATGTATCTTCCAATTCCTCCTGGAAAGAAGTGCGCATCTCACTAGGCCGGACAGAGGTTTCTTTAGTTGAAGTTTCCTCGCTGACCAGATCTGCTATGCAAGGGTAGCGCCCACCCCATTTAGGTGGGTGCTAGATAGGTAAATTTGGCCAGGGCCTTACATTTTTAGTTCTGGTTTTGGGAGAGGGGAGTGATATAATAGAGGGAGGTGGACCCACCTACACTCTGGCTCAGAGAGATTCCCTCAACCTTTCAGGGAAATGTTCTGGAAGGGAAGCAGGACTTGGGACTGGAGTGGCAGGCAGCTTATGTGGAGAGGAAAAGTTAAACATATGCTGCGCGATGACCACCAGGCTCCCGCAATTGCTCGTGACAGAGAACCGGGATCTGTCCCGCACACAGATCTCTCAGGGGAGTAGAGACAGATCATGTGTTCATACTATGTATGAACACCAATCTCTCTCCTCCTAGACAGTACCACCCCCCTCCAGTTAAAACACATAAGGAACACAGTTAACCCCTTTCCTGCCAGTGAAATTTATACAGTAATCAGTGCATTTTTATAGCAATGATTGCTGTATAGTCAATGGTCCCAAAAATGCGGCAAGTGTCTGCTGTAATATTGCAGTCCCGATTTTTATTTTAAATAAAGGGGGGGGGGGCAGAAAACTTAGTTAGCATAAGGAAGGTTACCCACAGTGATCAGGTTCATCACTATAGGCAACTCTGATTCATCACAAGCCAAAAGATTTACTAGAAAGCTGCCAAGAGCCTCAAAGAGGAGTGTGTACAACATTACTACTAGTGAACTAACCATAGAAAAATATGCCAATTATAAAGGCTCATTTGTGGTTGTTCAGTGGAAGGATGAGAGGCAAACTATAGGTCCTGCGACAAATGAGCACAGATTCCATGCTACTGAAAACTTTGAACACTTGTTACCTCTTCACTTATAAGTGTAAAGACTGCTATGCCATAGCAAGAAGAATGGCTAATCTTATAGTTTAGCTTTTCCTGTGTTTTATTTTTATTGAAACCTTTGGTTTTCATGACACTACCATCTGTGCTTCCCTATGCAATGCAGGGAGATCATGGCTGGCAGGGTGCTGTACGTAGCTTACAGGAAACACCCAGCCTCCATACTCAAGAGGGAGGAGTTCTGTATTTGCACCCCCCACCCATGTACTCTTAGCACTGTGTGAGTCTCTTCCACTAGTACTAATGCCTACTGACCGGAAAGTCCTGTACACAGTACAATGTAGAGCCTCCACTGTCATACAGCTCAGGGCTCTCCCCAGCACCGGTCAGTACTGTTTTGGGGTCCACCACCCCCAGCCAGGAGCACCATCAACACCAAGCACCGCCCTTCTCCCATTCCAGCAGTAGATGGGCTGCTGCAGAGCAATGTCTAGGCTATGCCTCACCAGGGAAAGGGAGGTACACACACACACACACACACACACACACACACACACACACGAAATACCTGGGATAGCTGCAACACTTCAGTCTGGGGGAGGCTCCCAGCACACTCTGGACGGTGCAGGAATAATTCTGCTCCCCTTTAAGTGTTGCACCTGGGGCAAATGCACCAGCTGACCCAGTCCTCCCTACTACACCACTGCTAGAGACTAGTCCCAATAAAAGCTAGGTAGAGGGGAAAAAGGCAACAGCTTCCACAGTTCAAATCCTCCTTAAGGGGAAAAAAAAATATAAGCCACATTCCCAGGCCATCCTCACCGAATAGCAAAATGCTGAAAACTACACTATCACTAAACTCAGTATACATACAGGGTTGGATGAAAAAAATAAGACACTACATGATCTGCAGGTGTAAAAGTGACGACGTATTGAATCCGCATTCAGTGATACAATATTTGCTTCCCCTGTGATGAGACGCCTAGCCAACAGGTGGGAAGCCTCACTTTCGTCATTCACTGCTAGTAATACGGAGTCATATCAGAGCTTACGACGTTTCAAAGAGGGCACATGGTTGGCGACAGCTTAGCTCGTGCCTCTGACTGAAGTTGCCAATTTGCAGTGTTGTGAGGTGCAGTTTTAAAGGCTATGATGGCATATACAGTTTCCGGGATGTCATCTGATAAGCATAAGTGCCCTCAACATGGTCAACTGACCAAAGGAGACTAAAAAGGACATTGCGCTGGATTGGTCCCAGATTTTTGCATGAAGCGCGGTATCAGATGCCTTATCCACCATCCAAAAACTTCTGTTTCCCCAGGAGAATTCAGGCCATCTTTGATGCCAAAATGCACCCCCCAACACCATATTATGTAACAAGTATGGTGAAGGAACCAATAGGTTTACAGAATTGTAAGATCTGTATGATCTCTAAATAATTAAGATTGCCATAATTTATCCAAAAGAACCATTGCCCAATATCCTACAGACAGACTTGCCTAAAATGCACAGTAACAAGTATTCATTTGTATAAAATAAACAAACAAACATAAAAGTTATGAAATAACCATACAAACCCACACCAAGCAGTATTAAAATGAAATTTATTTATTGTGGTTAGTCACCAGTGTATAAAAATCAATATCCTTTTAAAGACAAAAAAAAAGAAATGCACATTAGGGCAAATAGCACAAAGCGGAGAGGTAGATGTTAAACAGGTCTGACAATAGATTGTACATGGAGGGGGGGGGGGGGGGACTTGGCACGTCCCATGGGTGAAGTCTTGTACAGGGTCAAACCAAGCCACTCCTTCTGACAAAATGCGATCCAGCTAAAGTTAATCTGTAGAAGGGCAAGGAAAGAAAGTTACAGCACATCTGCATTGATAAAGTTACATAAAAATAAAATAAATTCTGGTCATATATTTTTGAAAGCAGCACAAGCCCTTTCTTATTTAGCATATACCATCACCATCCTTTGTGCTGCGTCTGACTTCACTGACCCTGGATATACATCAGGTACTACCGATTTGTACAGGGGGGGGGGGGGTTTCAATATAGAAAACTGCTGCAGATGTGACTTTCCTGAGCCAAGTGTTAATGGGTGGAAAGATTGGAGCTCCTGCGTCGTGTGGAGCAGACTGCGCCCAACAGGAGCTTGTGGCATCTACTCCATTTCTTAGGTTTAGAACTTAATCCCCCTTTGTGTCCAAATCCAGACATAGGGAGTCATTTACTAAAGGCAAATCCACTGTGCACTACAAGTGCATTTGCTGTTTATATGGGGGGGGGGGGGGGGGGGGAAAAAAAAAAAAAAAAAAAAAAAAAAAAAAAAAAAACACATTTTTTTGCTTGCACATGATTGGATGATAAAATCAGCAGCGCTTCCCCTCATTTCAGACCCCCCCCCCCCCCGATCCACAGCAACTGCACTTGTAGTGAAGAATGTATTTGCCTTTAGCAAATCAACCCAAATGTTTGTTCCAAAATACCATTTACTTTAAAAAGAACAGAAACATTTACTAAAGCAGTTTATTGGCATCAAATCAGTGAAAGATGAATTCTAGGTTCCATGGGTTACTGCATTTCAGATAATTCTCTTGCTTTACCAAGTAACATTAGATAAAGCACCACCTAGGTAGACAACAGGGTTTGATTTACTAAAGACAAATAGACTAAAGCTGTATACACTATACAACTTTTAAGCAAATACTAGAGTATAAATAGTGCGCAATATCAAGCTTAGTCTATTTAGATCAGCGGGTGAGGTTAAAAGACAAATGTCATGGTATAATAAAATATATAAGTGCTTGTGTGACAATCCCAGGTGCACAAAAATATATAAACTTCAAGTTACAATGAGGTTGTAACCAATTTAATAAATAAATACACAATGTGTTAAAAATAAATACAATGTGTTTTAAATAAAGTGCTTCAAAATGTGAGTAAAAATAAGTATGTGTTATAATGTGTCAAAGAAAGGAAATATCCAGTTTATGCCAGTGATGCATATGGGGATATATAAATTCCAAAAGCCAATACAGGCTTGACCTGATGGATTAGCTAATTAATTGATGAATTAATGGGTAAACGGCCGCCAGTTAAATATTATAGTAATACTATACAACTTTTGTTGTTAGATTTCCCTTCAACTATGTAGTGCAAAAGAGTCTGCCTGATTACATACAATTGGAAATTGTTTAGGTTTGACCTCATATTATATGGTTTTGGAAAAATCTAAAGATTGTATATAGTGTGTGCATCAGCTTCTCTACATGGTGAGAATCCAGTGGGCTGGCTGTATCCAAGTTGAGTGATCATCTGGGTACATTCAGCCTGCCCATTAGTGGTTCGAACCTCAGACGGTCCAGATTCCAACAGTGTATGTCCGGGATAAGTGCAGTTGCACTAATTTTTCTTAGCAAGTGTGGTGAATCTACTTTGCAAAGAGCACCCCAATCAGGTGAAAGCAAAAAGCAAACATTCTTACACATGATCAGACAATGAAAAATCAGCAGAGCTTTACCACATTTCACTTAGCTCTGCGAACATCCAAGTGCAACTACACAAAGTGCAGTCTATTTACCTTACTGGATGCAAGTGTTATGATTGTCAGCACAAAACTTATTACATGTCATTTGACTGTGCAGCCAATGCACTGCTACATACACACGGTATAAAACTATGCACTCACCATAGAGCGAAAAATACAATTTACAGGAAAGAGCAAACTTTCGGGGGTCGGAAAGGATTTGTGCTTGAGGAAATTCCAGTTAGTAAGGGATCGTGTTGTGCATTTTGCATACAGAACTGCTTCAGGTCAGCGGCCGCTTGAGAGACCTACAAGGAGGAAACAAGATGCTTTTACTCGGTTATAAACATAACACTACAGGGAAACAATAGAGATCCCCCAAACCAACAGAATCATTAATCACCTGAAGCTTACAATCTAATGTACACTCTGTAGTCACACATTCGAATGACTGCTTTGGGCCAAGTCATTTTGGAGGAATTCAAGTCCTGGCACATGGAGGTTTAATGGATAAGTTCAACCTTTAATGCCTTTTTTTTTAATTTTTTTTAAAGACTGGAAAGCATTGCACTAGAGGTCAGCAGATTGCTGATGTCATGCAGCACCGTGGTAGTTCATTGGAGTACTACAAGCAGACAGCCGCAAAGGATGTCAGGACTTTAGTTCATTCATAGAACTCTGAATGATGCGGCTCAGTAGGCAGAGCCACATATGTCACTCTCTTCAAAAAAAAAAAAAAAAATTAAAAGTGTCAGCTGGTACAGGGTACTACTCCCCATACTGCTGTCACAAGAGGGCTCGGATTGGTGAGCCACCACAGGAGCACATTACACCCAAAAAAAAAAAAAAAAACACTGGTTGAACATGCAACATATTCAAGGCTGAACTTATCCTAAAAAAAATAAAAAAAATTGGGTACAGTGTAGCATGACCACACAATCGTCATTCAAAGTGTGACAGTGCTGAAAGCTGGCCTGATCAGGAAGGAGGTGAGAGTGCCCAGTAGTGAAGTGGTTAAAGACAGCCAAGAATATGGTGACAGGGTCCCTTTAAAAGGAGGCATTCAGTACCCAGTTATGGCTGCAATAAGCACCTCAAAAAGACCAGATCTTGGGAAACCATTTAGGTCACATGCTGCATTTATATAGCGGGTGCTTGTGTCACGATGACCCAAATATATACAACGCCTGGACCATGCCTTCCTACTGTATCACTTGACAAAGACATTCACTGTTTTTTGGCACAAGAGCATCCATTCTGTATCTGGACTGAACAGAAAAAAAATAAAAAATCTTTGAAACTTAGCTGCTGCTATCTGAATGTTACATTCTATACAACATTTTTTTTTCTATAAGATAGAAGGTAATAAACTATCCAGAACAGATCACTAGAACTGCATTTTAAAGGTCTTCCATTTTATCCATCCATGCACGTTCATACTTAGTTTATGGTCAGCGTCAAACAGAAATCGCCACAACACACTGCTACATCCCACAGGCCCATCTGACAGGTGAGCATTTAAAATGTGTGGAACAATGATCTCCTGTGTGCCCCAAGTCCCCAAAGAGACAGGTCACCAGTTTTAACATCTAAAGTTACTGGTGCCTCTTTGTCCCGATATCCGACGTCTTCCTGTACTCCACTAAAAGATAACAGAGTGCAGACTGCACCCCATTAGAGTCCTCTCTATGGCCACAGCAGCTACAGAAAGTGACAGGTGAACCCAGGAAGTGATGTAATGCATAGTGCTTCGGTGGTCACTAACTAGGTGGGAACAAAAAAATTAAATAAAAATCAGCAAACAGACATTCAATGGTCTCCCTGTTACCTACCCAGGCCTGCAGGTGGAACGGGGGGGAGGGGGGGATGAAAAACTGTACAGCCACCTGAACACTGCTGCTGGTAAATTTGGGCATTTTCTATAACTGCCCCTGAACTCTCCTCTTACGTTTACAGTCCTTTATAGGCCGTTGTGTTTAGAGGCTTTTTTTTGGAACCCCAAAAAAATAAAAAGGGTTCAAAAGCTGTGTTTAGAGGCATTTCAAACGTTGCAAGTCACGTTTTGTTTATAGGTCTTTCCATTTTTGGCCATTTCGAAAAATATAAATTTTTTTCTCAAAACGGTCCCAGATGCAAACGCAGCATGTAAACGCAGCATGTAAACGCAGCATGTAAACGCAGCATGTAAACGCAGCATGTAAACGCAGCATGTAAACGCAGCATGTAAACGCAGCATGTAAACGCAGCATGTAAACGCAGCATGTAAACGCAGCATGTAAACGCAGCATGTAAACGCAGCATGTAAACGCAGCATGTAAACGCAGCATGTAAACGCAGCATGTAAACGCAGCATGTAAACGCAGCATGTAAACGCAGCATGTAAACGCAGCATGTAAACGCAGCATGTAAACGCAGCATGTAAACGCAGCATGTAAACGCAGCTAAACAGCCATTTTTAGATGCCGGTTTCTAGCTGTCAAGTGGAATTGTTCAGGAGAGGTTGAACAATGTCCCATGTACATGAAGCCTTACGGTTGGCTCCTTAGTTACACTAGGCCAGTGATGGCGAACCTCGGCACCCCAGATGTTTTGGAACTACATTTCCCATGATGCTCACCTACACAGCAGAGTACATAAGCCTCATGGGAAATGTAGTTTCAAAACATCTGGGGTGCCGAGGTTCGCCATCACTGCACTAGGCCAAGGGTGTGCAAAACCCCCCCGCTGCTACTGAAGTATGATCTATGTCACAGAAGGGTCAAATTTACCATTGACTGAACCTGCTGAAGTTGCTTCCAAGCATTAAATACTTCCTAAGATTAGTTTTGACACACACACACACACACACTTTCTGGTATGCGAGTGTGTGCCTAGGCACTCTACCTACAGCCTCAGTTGTATATCTACTGTGTGAGAACCAAGACACTGCTGCCTCGCCGCGGACTGCTAGTCTCATAGGACTTGGGACAGATATTTGGTGATATTACTACTGCACAGTTCTCATTAAGTCCGACATGAAGTCTCTGCCAAGATGACCACCTAGAGAGTATATGGCAAGTCAATGATGGGGGAAAGATCAGCTGCAAAGAGACCAGACAATACTGGGGACTTTTGCCTTTTTGGGAACAGCTTCAATAATTCACCCTGTCTTAAAAGTAGGGGGAAAAAATAAAATACAAACATTCTCCCCCCCCCCCCCACCATTTTGGATAGAGGATTATAACCCGTCACTTGTGTGCCATTGGGGACATTTTTCTTCACTTCCTGTCCAACAGCCAAAACAGGAAGGAACCCCCACCACAAACTGCCACCAGAATTAATGACCCCATTGTAAGATTTCCCCTTTATGTTCTGATGAAAACTCAACATTTAGGATTTCTCACTTTTGCCCTTAGTGATAAGGACAAAGGGCATCATTGGAACACTGACAGTAATACAAAATAAAAAGCAATACAGATTTCTCTCTTTTTTAGATCTGAGATTGAAGGGAGAGTCATTTGTCCAGATCACATTAACAATATGAATTAGTATAAAGACTGCCACAAAACACCAATCAATAGAAGCTGGATGATAGAATAAAAAAAAAAAAAAAACATGAATTATAGAATTTAAATAAAGACCAGCGCAAATCCCATCAACAGCCTGCTGGACCAGCTTCCCCTAAAGAAAAGCATTTTATTTCTGTCTGTGTTGCTGTTGGGGAGTTCCACTCACTTCCTGTCCAGCAGAATAATGTCAGCAGGACAGGAAGTGAAATCTCTCAACGTAGACCTGGATACCAGTACAAACCTGCCAGGGGTTCTATCCTCTTAGCTTTCGCTGCTCTTTTTAAAAGATTTAAAAAAATAAATAAATAAATAAAAAAAAAGTTTTGGCTTGGACTTCTCACTTGCTTTCAAAGCAGCGCTCCAACTTACAGTAATACAGGCTCATCCCACTGTACTCCTGAGATCACTTGCACCGATTTCAATGCACACTGAGCGCTTTGCATTATGCAGTAGGTCAGATCTAGACCCCCCCAGCTAAAGGATGTTGAGCATCATCTAGCTCTTTCCTCACCAGTCCAACTGTCCCTGGGCCCCCATTTCATTGGATTTCAGCTTTCAACCATGGAAGCTCAGCAGCACATTTAGATGGTACATATGGGGCTGTCTGCATGCAAATACAGCCTGACTAGAACACCCACTCCTCCAGACTGACAGTTACCCATGAAGGCATCTCAGACATGTTCTACTTTCCTGCTGGTTTTGCACAAAGCAGCCCAGATCCTCTTCTCGGGTCCCCCCACCAGCACTCCCTCCCACCTACCAATTGCAAGTCTCTTAATACACACCTCTGCATCCCCCCCCCCCCCCCCCCCCCCAACTCATGAGTCAATAAGCCTCTGCTGCTGTGTGAGCCAAATAGGAAACAGACCCCGGAGAGCCGCTGCTCTCATGCACATCGCTGGAGTGTGAGAGAGTGAGAGAGTGAGAGAGTGAGAGAGTGAGAGAGTGAGAGAGAGTGAGAGAGTGAGAGAGTGAGAGAGTGAGAGAGTGAGAGAGTGAGAGTGTGAGAGTGTGAGAGTGTGAGAGTGTGAGAGTGTGAGTATATAACACGCACATTCATTTGAAGAGGGAGGTTTCAGGAAAAAAAAAAATTACATTTGAAATAAGGAACTTTGAAGCAATATAAGGGTTAGTGCCCATCTGCAGCCTCACCATTGCCATCAATGCAGCCCCCTCCCTGTACCCTACAAGGCATCTAAAATTGAAGTATTGGCGTATAACACGCACATGCTATGTGCATCCGATTTTCATGGTGAAAAAGTGAATATACATATATACATATATACATATATACATATATACATATATACATATATACATATATACATATATACATATATACATATATACATATATACATATATACATATATACATATATACATATACATATACATATACATATACATATACACATATACATACACACACACATATACATACACATACATACACATACACACCTTTAGAACCACTTTAATTCAGTGGTGGTCATATGGAGGGCCTTAAGTGCACACATAAAATTAAAAAAATATTTAGTCTCAAAAAGCAGCAGAGACAACAGGATATAGTCAAAGACGGGGGATGGTCAGACTATGGACAAGATACAAGAGAATGTTACAGACTGGGTAGTGGCCAATATAGTGGCCAGAGGGGGTGGTACAGATACACATGGCCACCAAATGAGACCCATTCAAGTGAATAGAGCTGCACCCCAAACCTCCCTGCTCATTGACGACGATTAAGGTTATAACAGGAAGAGCAACACATCACCTCCCAGCCGCCCTGTAAAATAGGATTTACTGCAGACCACTCTGGGGTGCCAAGGACTGATACTAGTGTTAATGAGCCCTACAATTTTCACCTTAATGCATTCTATGTATTAAAAAGGTGAAGAAAGAACACACACACACACACACACACACACACACACACACACACACACACACACACACACTTCTGTGCTGCAGCTCCCCCCTCCCTTTTTCTTACCGGAGCCCGATCCAGCGACGTGCATGAATGCTGTAACACTCACTGGACCGATTGGCTCCCGCTGCGATCAAACGCTGTGACACGGGAGCTGGGCTGAGTGCCGCTGTCTGTCAATGCATGCAGCAGGACGGGCATTGCAGATTGTTGCATATGGCACCAGGATGCAGTATGGGAAGAAGGTCAACCAGCGTGTGTAGTGTGATGCGTTGGGCAATGCTCTGCTGGGAAACCTTAAAGTGATACTAAAAGGTTCCCCCTTTTTTATTTTTTTTTAACATACATATCGCACTGTGCAGCTTGTTTTGCACAGAGTGGCCCCGAACTGCTCTTCTGGGGTCCCCCGGCAGCTTTCGGCTCCTCCCTGCATTAGATAACCCCCCCCCCCCCCGGGAGAAGCGCTCTTCAGGGGGCTTACCTTGCCGGCACGCTCCCAGTTCCAGCATTCATAGACGCCGAATGCAGGACTCGGCCCCACCCCCGGTGGCCACATCAATGGATTTGATTGACAGCAGTGGGAGCCAATGGCTGTGCTGCTATCAATCTATCCAACAGCCGAGAAATGGCACATCCCCGTGGGACAGGTTAGAGGGGTCGGTAAGTAAAACAGGGGCTGGGGGCCGGTGACTGCCAGGTGTTTTTTCCACCTTTATGCTTAGGATGCATTTAGGTGAAAAAAAAAAAAAAAAAAAAACACACTTACCTTTACAACCCCTTTAAGTCCTGCCAGTTTGACACACAAACCACCTACCTATATGTTATTGCTGACCATGTACACCCCTTCATGAAAATGGCATTCCCTGATGGCAGTGCCCGCTTTCATCACGATAACGTGCCCTGCCACACCGCAAAAATGGCTTGTGGAACACAACAAGTTTGCGGTGTTGACTTGGCCTCCTAATTCTCCAGATAACAATCCAATTGAGCATTTCCGTGGGATGTGCTGGAAATAAAAGCGATAATAGCCTGATCCATGGAGACTTAAACTTACTGAGGGCTTGGTGCCGGATACTAGAGAGGACCTTCAGAGGCCTAGCGGGGTCCATTCCTCAATGGGTCGGGGCTATTGGAGGACCTAGTGACTAGGAGGTGGGTGGTCATAAAGTTATGGCTTATCGGCGTGCATGAAGGAGGAGGATTCCCTATAGAGGGCAAAGAGGCCCGAGGACTGACAACTCACTTCTTCCACAATTCTACCCCCCCCCCCCCCAAAAAAAAAGTTCTCTTTTCAGGTCTCCTCTGTCCCCACCCCCACTGTTGCCATAGTGATGAGGACTCCTGGGAGACCCCTGACCCAGGAGGTGGACACACAGTGGTCAGACATGGTATTGCACCATCAGGGGGTCAGTGTTTTCTTCCTGCCGCCCCCAATGGAGGTGGGGGGGGGGAAAGATGGCGGCTCAGGGCCCAGCAGGACAACTTTTGTATTGGCAGATATGAATGGAGCTGAACCCACCAATATAAAGGGATGAGCCCCCTATAACTGAACTGTTGGTGGGGGGTGAAGTCATTTAGAGGGCCAGTCACCCACAAGTGTGATGAGAGTACACTGTCCGTGTATATATGTACACCCCACCCCGATACCCCGTGTCCTCACCCCTCCCCTCCCCGGACAGGGGAGTTGGGGGGGATCCCGGCCCCGGGGCGCGCCCCCGGCTCTTCCTCCTCACCTTCACCCTGTTGATGCTGGCCTCTAGCCGCAGCTGCGACACCATCTTCCTCATGGCCGACACGTTCGCGGTGCCCGACATGCTGCCTCACAAAACTTTTTTTCTTTTTCTTCTTCCAGCTAACTTTTCCGCCGACTTCTCTGGAGCGCGTAACTGCGCATGCGCTTTATGAGGGCGGAGAGGGGGTTGCGCGCGGCCGGCCTGAGAAGGCGGGGGCGCGCGCGCGGGGCAGGAAGGGCGGGGGCGCGCGCGGGGCAGGAAGGGCGGGGTTGTTGTTGTGTCGCCTTTTCCTGAGAGACTTTTAGGTATCCTGAGTAACAGAACATGGAGGGCTAAAGTGCAGTACAGATGCTGACCCTCCTCCTCCATACACATATCATACAATGCTTTCCCTACATTCTATTGTAATAAAAGAGAACCTGTCACCTGTGTGCGGCCCCTCTCAGCCTTCCTACCATGGAGGAACCCCTAAAGTAGTTTTCAGGTCTCAGAGAACCACTCGCTGACCAGGCCTTTTCTGACACTTTCTGACACACAAAAAAAAAAGGCAGTCGTTGCAAACTTTTATCTCACATGGTATTTGCATAACATTACAGGTTACCAGTTTAGAATAAGGCCCCTTTCACACTGGGGCGTTTCTCAGGCGGTACAGCGCTAAAAATAGCGCCTGTATACCGCCTGAAAGCCGGCGGGCTTTCACACTGGAGCGGTGCGCTAGCAGGACGGTCAAAAAAGTCCTGCTAGCAGCATCTTTGGAGCAGTATAGGAACGGTGTATTCACCGCTCCTACCCATTGATTTCAATGGGTTACCGTGGCAATACCGCCGCAAAGCGCCGATACGGCGGCGCTCTGCGGGGGGTCTTTAACCCTTTTTTGGCCGCTAAAACGACGGTAAAGCAGCACTAAATATAGCGCTGCTTTACCGTCACCGCGGCTCCCGCCCCAGTGTGAAAGGGGCCTTAGACCACTTTCACACTGAGGCGCTTTTCAGGTGCTTTCACGCTAAAAACAGCGCCTAAAAAGCTCACGAAAACTTATTTCCATTAAAATCAATGAACACTTTCACAATGGGGCAGTGTGCTGGCAGGGCTGTGAAAAACTCCCCTCCCCATTGAAATGAATGGAAAGCTCTTCAAAAGCGCCTGAAAAGCTCTTCAAAAGCGCTCAGTGTTTTTTACTGGCAGTTTAGAAGTGCTTCAGTGTGAAAGTGGCCTTACAGAGGAGGTCTGGTGATAGAATTATTGCTCTCGCTCTAATGTTTGCTGTGGGGTTGTCCCGATACCACTTTTTTAAGACCAAGTACAGATACTTTTTTTCAAGTACTCGCCGACACCGATTACTGATGGGCACTGATAGGTGACACTGACTGATGGGGACTGATAGGTGGCACTTATGGGCACTGATAGGCAGCACTTATGGGTACTGATAGATGGCATAGCTCCCAACTGTCCCTGATTTCGAGGGACTGTCCCTGATTTGGAGCAATGTCCCTCTGTTCCTCATTCCTCCAGATTTGTCCCTCATTTTGGTCAGATCTATATAGATGTATATAAAATGCACTTTTTTATGTATCAAAAAGTGTTTTCCAGCGCTAAACCTTTCATCTGATTTCTAAATTGCTGCATTTGTAAATTCCAAAAGCCAATATAAAGGAATATTAGTGGTAGAAAAAGCACTTGTGGGTTTAACCAATCTAGTTTTTTTGTACAATTCTCCTTTAAGGGGGTGTGGCAAGGGGCGTGTCCTATGCCTACATACTTTTGCTGATAGGTGTCCCTCATTCCCATCTCAAAAATTTGGGAGGTATTAGATGGCACTGATAGACGGCACTTATGGGCACTGATAGACGGAACTTATGGGCACTGATAGATGGCAATGGTAGGTGGCACTGACAGGTGGCTGGCACTAATAAGCGGCACTTACAGGCACTGATAGGTGTCACTTATGGGCACTGATAGATGGCAATGGTAGGCGGCACTGATAGGTGGCACTGACAGGGGGCTGGCACTGATAAGCGTCACTTACAGGCACTGATAGGTGTCACTTATGGGCACTGACGGAGGAAATAAATGGTATAGAACGGCAATGCGTTGGATTTGGCTGTGGGATGCCGAGACAGACGGTCACACCTCTGTTACCAAGCCTCTTGTTCTAAAGTTATAAGTTACCATCTATGAAAAATTTATATTGGGCCGTGTATCTCACTTCAACTACCATCTCCAGGACCGACTGCCCTGCCCCAGTGTTTCCTCTTCTCCACGCCCATCTGATGGGGTCGGGGGAATGGTGGGCCCCTTTTTCACTTGGAGTACAACATCTAAAGGTGTTCCGGCATAGATGTTCAAATGCCAATTACTCTGGGAGCTTTTGAGGTTAAGAAACCATTCGACATGCCTGTCTTGTTCCGTTGCTTTTAACTATAAACATCATGGAATGTCTGTGTAATACGCTACTTTAAATACAAACGTTTTTATCTAAAATACTCACCCCTGAGGAAGGAGATGTGAGTTCCGAAACACGTATGGTACCAAAGCATTACGGACTACTGTATTGTAAATATATTGATAAACATGCTGTTTAACCACTTGACCACTGGGCAGTTAAACCCCCTTCCTAACCAGACCAATTTTCAGCTTTCAGTGCTCTCACACTTTGAATGACAATTACTCCGTCATGCAACACTGTACCCAAATGAATTTTGTGTCCTTTTTTTCACACAAATAGAGCTTTCTTTTGGTGGTATTTAATCACTGCTGGGTTTTACATTTTTTGTGCTATAAATCAAAAAATACTGAAAATTCGGTAAAAAAAAAAAAATCTTTGTTTCTATTAAAAATTATTGGCAGAGTATTGGCGAGTATTGGCAGAGTATTGGCAAGTATTGGCAGAGTATTGGCAGAGTATTACAGTGTTGCACAGTATTGGTAGAGTATTGCACAGTGGTGGCAGAGCATTGCACAGTGGTTGCAGAGCATTGCAGTGGTGGCAGAGCGTTGCACAGTGGTGGCAGAGTATTGCACAGTGGTTGGTTGCAGAGTATTGCACAGTGGTGGCAGAGCATTGCACAGTGGTGGCAGAGCATTGCACAGTGGTGGCAGTGTATTGCACAGTGGTGGCAGTGTATTGACCAGCGCTGTGGGCACTACACATCCAGCCCACAGCGCTGGTCCCGTCTCTCCCCCTCTCCGCTTCTCCCCTCTCTGTACCGATCGGTACAGAGAGGGGAGGGAGGAACCGGCGTCATGACGTGACGCCGGTTTGTGTACATGTGATCGCTCTGTCATTTGACGGAGCGATCACGTGGTAAACGGCCGCTATCAGGGGGTGCGCGGGAGCAAGTTTCTGGGAGGACGTCTGTTTAGAACAAGCCGACCGCGCTGTAGCCGTCTTTCGACTATAGCACGGTCCGCATGTGGTTAATAGATCTTCTTGCTCTATATTTTTATGACAGTTATAATTAATAAAAAAACTTTTATATGCTATATATTTTTACTCATTATATGTGCCTCCTTTTCTAGTTCTTATGGGCACTGACAGGTGACTGGCACTGAAATGCAGCAATAAATGACATTATGGAAAGGATTTATTTTTAAATGCTATGCTGCGACGCCCATCTTGGTACACCCTGCACTCGGCGGTAGTAAGCAGCAGCAGACATCTTGTTACACCCAGCCCAAACTATATGGGCTAGGTGTAACAAGATGTTCACTGCTGGCTTACTACAGCCGAGTGCAGGGTGTACCAAGATGGGCGTCGGGATGTTCAGCCGCTGACGGCGACCGAATGCGATAGCTCTGGTCACCGATCCTGATGCTGCTGCGCCCTGCACCCTGCCAGCTTATCTAGCTAGTTCCACTGCAGGTGAGGACTCGCTCTCTGCTCCTAAATTTCACGATTCATAGATTTGCATTCATCAACCAGGAAGCTGCGAATGGGACGTACTTGGACATTCCAACATGACAATGATCCAAAACACAAGGCCAAGTCCACCTGTCATTGGCTACAGCAGAATAAAGTGAAGGTTCTGGAGTGGCCATCTCAGTCTCCTGACCTCAATATCATTGAGCCACTCTGGGGAGATCTCAAATGTGCCATTCATGCAACACAGCCCAAGAATTTACAGGAACTGGAGGCTTTTTACCAAGAGGAATGGGCAGCTTTACCAACTGAGAAGATAACGAGTCTCATCCACAAATACCACAAAAGACTTCAAGCTATCATTGATGATAAAGGGGGCAATACACGGTATTAAGAACTGGGGTATGTAAACTTTTGATCAGGGTAATTTGGGTAGTTTCTGTTGCCATTATGATTTAAAAAGAGTAAACCCAGTTTTTGTGTTATCATTCATATTCTCTGAAAAATGGCCAAGAAATCATAAATTCTGCCAGGGTATGTAAACTTATGAGCACAACTGTATATACGCATTGTGGTCGTAAAAGGTGTTAAGGTTCTATTAATACCTGTGTGTTCTGGGAATGCGTGAAAAACATGCGTCACGCTTGAGGTGCCACTTATTGTTCATGGTAGCCCAAACGTAGCTAACAAACATGCATTTTGACATGAGTCAAAAGCGTTATAAAAACACGCAAAACTCACCGCCCGAAAAGGCGCAGGAGCTTCTTTTGTCGCCTTTGTCACACATAGGGCAGCCTATGCTGTCACTCAAAAAAATTTGCCAAAAAGAGCATGAAAAGATGCACATTAGCGCCATCCACAGGTGTAATATATGTAATAATTAGACCTACAGCTCACCGGACGTTAGTGTGACAACCTATGCTGTAGAACTGCAAAAGTCGCAGGTCTGTTTATTTGTGTGTTGAGGTAATATGAACAGGTTGACAATACATGAAAACGCTCATGTTAGGCCTCATTCGCATGGCGGTAGTACAGCGTACACCATGCAAGGGCTGTGCTTAGGGATGTACAGGTGTTCCATGCATCCCAGAGCAGTCAGTTCCATTCATGTCAATTGGGATGCAGTCAGGGTTGCCAAGCTCCCAAAGTGAAATTTACTGACACAACACAAAATATGCTGACAGACAATTTTTTTACTGACAGTTGAAAAAGTTAGCAAAAATTGCTGTTTTCCATGCAAATATCAACATTTAAGCTACAAACATGTAGCTAGTGCAATTAGCAATGTGCTTAACCACTATGCGACCGCCGACTGTCAATTGATGGCCAGGCGGCACAGCTCTCAGGGCGGGAGGGCGTCATATGACGCCCTCCCCTTCCCGGCCCTCCAGGGAGCACGCACGTGCCAGCCGTGTCACTGGGCACCCGATGCGCATGCCCAGCGGCCGTGATGTCTGCTGGGCACCCGCGATTGCCTGGTAACACAGCGGGACTGTGGATCTGTGTGTGTAAACACACAGATCCATGGTCCTGTCAGAGGAGAGGAGACCGATGGTGTGTTCTCAATACAGAGAAACACTGATCGGTCTCCTCCCCTTGTGAGTCCCCTCCCCCTACAGTTAGAATCACTCCCAGGGAATATATTAACCCCTTCAGCGCCCCCTAGTGTTAACCCCTGCCAGTCACATTTATACAGTAATCAATGCATTTTTATAGCACGGATCGCTGTATAAATGTGAATGGTCCCAAAAATGTGTCAAAAGTGTACGATATGTCCGCCACAATATTGCAGTCATGATAAAAAATGCAGATCGCCCCCCCCCCCGGTTTACTTATCTGAGCCCTCGAAAGTCCCGCGTTGAGAACCCGCTGGCTTCTCGGCTCTTCTTGGCCCGGTCTTCTCGGCTCTTCATTGGATAGATTGATAGCAGTGCAGCCATTGGCTCGCACTGCTGTCAATCAAATCCAAATGACGCGGCCGCTGGGGGGGCGGACCGAGATATACACTCTGTGTCTATGGACGCAGAGTGTATGAGACGGGAGCGCGCCCGCAAGGTAACCCCCTCAGGAGAGAGCTTTCCGAGGGGGTCATCTATTGAGGAGCCGAGACAGCCGTCATGGGACCCCAGAATAGCAGGATCGGGGCCACTCTGTGCAAAACAAACTGCACAGTGGAGGTAAGTATAACATGTTTGTTATTTAAACAAAAAACGTACCTATACAACCCATTTAAGGTTTAACAAAAGGCAAAAAAATGATTTCTTCTTTTACATGAAGGTCAGATTACTATAACCCAGCACAGAGTTCCCCTTATATCAGAGTCTGCAGGGTCCCCCCCCCCTGCGGATCCTGATGTAAAAGGAAACAATGTGGACTCTGATGTAAAGGAGAACTCTGATGTAAGGGGGAAAGCTGCAGACTCTGATGTAAAGGGAAACTCTGAGGACCCTGATGTAAGGGGGAATGCTGCGAACTCTGGTGTAAAGGAGAACTCTAAGGACTCTAATGTAAGGGGGAATACTGCAGACTCTAGTGTAAAGGGAAACTCTGAGGACTCTGATGTAAGAGGGAATGCTGCCGAATCTGGTGTAAAGGAGAACTCTGAGGACGCTGATGTAAGGGGGAATGCTGTGAATTCTGGTGTAAAGGAGAACTCTGATGTAAGGGGGAAGCTGCAGACTCTGATGTAAAGGGAAACTCTGAGGACCCTGATGTAAGAGGGAATGCTGCCGAATCTGATGTAAAGGAGAACTCTGAGGACGCTGATGTAAGGGGGAATGCTGCGAATTCTGGTGTAAAGGAGAACTCTGCGGACGCTAATGTAAAGGGAAACTCTGAGGACTCTGATGTAAGGGGAAAGCTGCTGAATCTGGTGTAAAGGAGAACTCTGAGGACTCTGATGTAAGAGGGAATGCTGCGGACTCTGGTGTAATGGAGAATTCTGAGAACTCTAATGTAAGGGGAAAGGCCCTGTTCACAATCCTGCATGGAGGGAACAAGTATTCATGCTTGTCATATAGGGCCAGCCAATTCACTTGTTGCCCAAAGTGAAGTTCCTGTTCCTTTTTTGGGCAACAAGCTTGACATGATTTTGAAAGGTGCAATATGGCACATTTGCGGCGCAACAATCAGGGCAGATTTGCATCGGGATTTGGGGTGCCATTAAAGGATAATGGGCACCCAAACACACATTGCGCAGCGATTGCCACGCAAATTGGGATCGTAGGTGAAATTACACTGATTCTGCCTGCGATCTCAGATCGCTAGAAGTGTACGACCACAGCGGCAAAACATTTTTTTTGGAGGAAGCTGAGAGCAATAGAAGAGACCTTTCTGAGTTGACAATACATCTGTTTTTAAAGCACAGTTTGGTGATAATGAGTCTGATATGCTGCAAAGTACTTTTGTGTCTTTTTTTGATCAAATACCGCTATAGTTTTCCTTCACAAGTGGATTGTTTCTTTAAAACTATGAAACGGCGCACACTGAGCCGACAGGTCCGGGATGGGATTACACACCCGTCAGGAGTGTCTGAATAGGATATGGTATCAACTTCCCACTGCTAGCCATTCATTTTTCAGGATAATTGTCTTTTCAATTGTAGATGTCTTTGGTCCTTGGAACAAAGTCCGAGCTTCTGTTTGTAATCATAGGAAAGACATTTTCCCCAAAATATAGAACTCTGCTAGAAGACATTGAAATTTGTTTGTAAACATCAAAGTGATGTGTACATATCGGAGATCCACTCTGTGTACTATACTGTGTACTATACTGTGTACTATGGACAACGAAGGGATGAATACACAGTGTGACTGCTCCGCTCATAAATAAAGAGGAGGAGGAGAGGGCTGCTACAGATAACAGATTGTTTCTACTTCCAAAACAGGATAGTCCTTTCCTTCACTGCCAGAGCCCAGAAATCATTCATTTATTAAAGAGGAAGTAAAGCCAATAAAAAAATAAAAAAATGCACCCTGCAAGGCAAAGACATAATGAGCTAGTATGCATAGCACACTAGCTCATTATGAATAACTCACCTCCTTCTTCATCTTCACCGCTGCCATGTATCCCGGAGTGGCTTCTGGGTCTCACGGCTCCGGTGCTGTGATTGGACGGAGCCGAAATGACGTCGGGAGCTGCCACTAGCGGCATATCGCCATTAGCAGAGGCATGCTTAGTGCGCCTGCGCATGCCGATGTCTACGGAGCATGCGCCGTAGACAGCGGTGCCTGTCTTTTTGCAAATATCTCCTAAACCATGTAGGGTGCCAGGGCTACTTTGGCAGGAGAAGTGAATGTGCTACCATATGCTGTTTTGAGACAAACACACCAAAAAAAAAAAAAAGGGCACAGAAAAAAAACAATGTGCCACACAGGTGTGCATGGGGATCTTCAGGATACTTTCTTTATGCTGGCCATACACGGGTCGAATTTTGAAAGAACTTTCTTTTGAAAATCAGAAAATTCGTGCGTTTTGTGATTCGATGGTGCCACCATTGATTTCAAAATTCGACCAACCAAACCTTTAATTTCACCTCATGTTCCTACAGAAAAGAATTTTCGTGTCTGGGAATCTTCTTTTCTTTCCGTGAATCTTCTTTTCTTTCCAGGAATTTTCTTTTCTTGCACATGCGCATTTCTTTTTCGATTACATTTCTCGCACGATTCTCCCATCATTGGTTCGAAAATCGTTAGTTTTTAAAAAAAATGTCCAACATGTCGGATTTTTAAAAGTCGATGGCCGCACGAAAATCGTCCGTTGCTGCAGCCCACTAATGGTGCGAAATTCGTATGAAAATTCTTAGATAAGATTTTCGAAAGAAAGTTCTTTTGAAATTCGACCCGTGTATGGCCAGCTTTAGGCCCCTTTCACATTGAGGCGCTTTGCAGGCGCTAAAGTTCTAAAAAATAGCGCCTGCAAAGCGCCTTCAAACAGCTGCTGCTGTCTCTCCAGTGTGAAAGCCCGAGGGCTTTCACACTGGAGCGGTGCGCTTGCAGGACGCTAAAAAATGTCCTGCAAGCCGCATCTTTGGAGCGCTGTAGGAGCGGTGTATTTACCGCTCCTAAAGCGCCCCTTCCCATTGAAAACAATGGGGCAGCGCTCAGAACCTGCCTGCAAAGCGCCGCTGCAGTGGCGCTTTGCAGGCGGTTTTAATCCTTTTTTGGCCGCTGGCGGGGGGTAAAACCGCCCCGCTAGTGGCCGAAAAGCGATGCTAAAACGACGGTAAAGCGCCCCTAAATATAGTGCCCCTTTACCGCCAGCGCGCCAAGCACCTCAGTGTGAAAGTAGCCTTATGCCGCGTACGAATTCTCGTCGGTAAAAGCTCTGATGGTTTTCCCGTCGGAATTACGACGGAATTTCACTCAAACTGTCTTGCCTACACACGGTCACACCAAATTTCGATGGTCAATAACACCACGGCATAAAAAACGTTCGACTGCACTATAAAGGGGAAGTTTAATGCTTCTGAGCATGCGTCGGAATTTTGCGTGTCAGAATTGCATACACACGATCGGAAAATCCGATAGAAAGGTTTTCCGTCGGAAAAATTAAGAACAGGTTCTCAATCCAAAGTCCGACGGAAATTCCGACAGAAAAAGACAGACGGGCATACACACGGTCGGAAAATCCGATGAAAAGCTCCCATCGGACTGTTTCCATCGGAAATTCCGACCGTGTGTACGCCACATTAAAAAACGTTCGACTGCACTATAAAAGGGAAGTTTAATGCTTCTGAGCATGCGTCGAATAGTTTCCGAGCATGCGTCGGAATTTTGCGTGTCGGAATTGCATACACACGATCGGAAAATCCGATAGAAAGGTTTTCCGTCGGAAAAATTAAGAACAGATTCTCAATCCAAAGTCCGTCGGAAATTCCGACAGAAAAAGACCGATGGGCATACACACGGTCAGAAAACCCGATGAAAAGCTCCAATCGGACTGTTTCCATTGGAAATTGAGACTGTGTGTACGCGGCATTAGGAATGTTCTGTGAATTAAAGAACCTTCTATTGCCAAATCCCTGATTTAAGGCTTTGCAGCTTCCCAGTAACCGGACAAAGCCGTGTCTTGACTACCGAGTCAGTCCTGCTAATTGTAACACACACAACAAAACAAAGCTTATCTGGATGTGATGCAATGTAGTCCCATTCCTGACGATGTGTGTATTTAGGGTGTGTCAGGTCCTGCGCTCAGCTGAATGGGACATACACCGAATGGTGAAAGTGCTCAATACTGCATGGAACCAGCTCCCTTCAGACCCCGGAATAAAAAATATCCATCCATTCCTTAATCGACTTCTATCGGGATGCAAAGAGACGCTCCAGGATTTCCTTCACCATGGACAGCTACCAGGTTCAAACTCCTATGAGTCCGACAAGGCCGTCTACAGCGGGGGTGAGCACACACCGTCCATCTACTAAACCTGTCATTCACCTATGTGTGGAATATACATCGTATGAACATTTCCAACAATTCACTTGACGCTAGATGTTTGTTATCATTTAGGAGCTTTCAGATTCACATTTCACTTAAACGGTATTAAACCCACAAGCAAACTCTTATATTATTATTATATTGCAGCTTACCCCTTCTTAGATGTGATGGCTGCATTCGTTTGCTTTTTTAGGCTTTCTTTCTTCTATTTTCACCTGGTGATCCAGCTGGCACGTCTGTTGTTTTTCAAAAGTTCTCCAGCAGAATGTATCAGTTTACAGGGATGAAGCAAACCACTTAACACTGACAGGGGCGCTTATGCCGCGTACACACTATCCGAATATCGGCCAGCAAAAGACCGATGAGAGCTTTTCATCGTAAAATGCGACCGTGTGTAGGCTCCATCGGAATTTTGCTGGCCGAATTCCCACCAGCAAAAATTTGAGAGCATGTTCTCAATTTTTCAGACGGAAAAGGTTTCTATCGGATTTTCTGATTGTCTATAGCAAGTCTGACGCGCAAAATTCCTACGCATGCTTGGAAACAATTTGACGCATGCTCAGAAGCATTGAACTTCATTTTTTCTCGGCTCGTCGTAGTGTTGTACGTCACCGCGTTCTTGACGGTCGGAATTTGGTGTGATCGTGTGTAGGCAAGACAGTTTGAGCGGAATTCCGTTGGGAAAACTATCAGAGCTTTTTCCGTCGAGAATTCCGATCGTGTGTACGCGGCATTAGAATGATCAGTATTTGTTTATTTATTTATGTAAAACCTTTATCCCAAAAGGGGAAAAAACTGTTTGCTGTAACTGATTATAAAGTGTCAGATGGAATTTGTCTTTAATTGGTTAGTATATTTAAATCTGCTGTTACTACATTTAACACTCCCCTCCCCCCCAGACTGACAATGCTGCTGTGTCCCCTGTGCTCCTTCATCCAGAGTGTGAGGGGGCCACTCTAATACAGGAGGTGTGTTACTGGCCAGATCACAAGGTGAAAACAGAGGGAAAAAGCCCAAAAAGTAAAACGAATGCAGCCACCACATGTAATGATTGGTGAGCTGCAATATTTAACATTTTTGGTTTTGGTTTTAACCACTTAAGGACCGGAAGGATTTACCCCCTTAATGACCAGGCCATTTTTTGCTGCTACTGACGATTGCGCAACGCTGTACCCAAACAAAATGTATGTTCTTTTTTATTATATATATTTTTTATTAAATATGAACATAGGGAGAAATCTCAATATTACAACAGAGATGTACATGTCATTGAATATTCAGTGCAATGGGGGTTATTTACTAACGGAAAATCCACTTTGCACTGAAAGTGCACTTGGAAGTGCAGTTGCTGTGGATCCGAGGGAGACATGCAAGGAAAATATAAAACAGCATTTTAGCTTGCACATGATTGGATGATAAAATCAGCAGAGCTTCCACTCATTTCAGATCTACCCCTCAGATTTAGAGCGACTGCACTTCCAAGTGCACTCTCATTACAACTCAGGGCGGTACAGTGGTGTAGTGGTTAGCACTCTCACCTAGCAGTAAGAAGGGTCACTGGTTCAAATCCCAACCACGACACTACCTGCCTGGAGTTTGCATGTTCTCCCTGTGCCTGCGTGGGTTTCCTCCAGGTACTCCGGTTTTCTCCCACAATCCAAAGACATGCAGGTAGGTTAATTGGCTTCTGTCCAAATATTGGCCCCAGTATATGAATGGGGACCTTGGATTGTGGGCTCCTTGAGGGTAGGGACTGATGTGAGTGTGTAATGTACAGGGATAGGGATAATTGTAGACACTCAGGTTGAACTGGATGGACTGGTGTCTTTATTCAACCTTACTAACTATGAAACTATGAAACTGCAAGTACACTTTGCACTTGTAGTGCAAAGTAGATTTACCTTTCGTAAATAACCGCCAATGTGTTTGACAACATAAAGCGTGTTGCATCCAGATCCTTCTTAACGGTCTCAAACATGAGAATGGATACTATTGGTATGTGAACCATATACTCAGATCTATCAGCTGACATGTTTTTTCATTAAAAGTAGAGAATCAGTAGATAGCAAGACAAAAAGAGAAGGGGGAAGAGGAGAGGCAGGGGGAAGGCTAGGTAGGATGTAATCGTTCCGGGGCACAGAGGTACCATGACCCTAGTAGGGTCGTCCCCTCATCGGAGTAAATGAAAATGTTCCATAGACTCCAGGTCTTTGTGTATTTCTCTATTATGTTGCGCGGTAAGTATCAGGTCTTCCATTTTCTTTATATCCTCCACTTTCCTGAGCCAACATCCAGCAGTCGGTGGACACTGCTGTTTCCAATAAAGGGGTATATATCCCTTGGCTGCGTTTAATAGATGTATTAGCAATTTTTTTGTAGATTTTGGCCGAGATCTTTGATAGAATGTAGCAGGAAGAAAGGTGCGTCTTCTGGGATAATATATCCTGTGAATTTTTGGGTTATACGACGTACGTCTCTGCAAAAGTTCCCCAATCTAGGGCAGGACCAAAAAATGTGTAACAATGAGCCCTCATCTTCCTCACAATGCCAGCAGCGGTCTGAGGTATTCAGGGAAACATTTGTGGAGTCTAGTGGGTGTAAGATACCACTTGCAGAATATTTAGAAATTTGTTTCCTGAATTTTAGGGCACAGGGATGATTTGATGGCAAAAGTGATGATGTGTTGTTTTTGAGTTGCTGGGAATTTGCGATTAAGGTCTGCCTCCCATCTTTCCAGGCATAGGAGCCGTGGTTGTTTAGGGGGAGAGTTTAGTAGAGTATACATTGTAGAGAGTGTGTGGGATATCTGTCCGGACTCCGCGCAGTGCAGTGGAACCTCGGATTGCGAGTAACGTGGTTAACGAGCGTTTCGCAATACGAGCACTGTATTTTTAAAAATCGTAACTTTCCGAGTCTTGTCTCCCAAAACGAGCATGATTCAGGACAAAGCGGTGTGCAGTACCGCGTTTGGCCTGAGGTGGGGGGGCGCCGGGCAGGGCCGAATGTCGCCGTTCGGAAATGCACGGAAAGGTCTGAGGACAGCTCGGCTGACCTGGGCAAATCTCGGGGACAAAATCTTTCCGAGGTGTGCCGAGGTCAGCCGATGTGTCCTCGGGACTTTTCGGCCGTTTCCGAGGCTCTTCGGCGCCCCCCGCCTTTAGCCGCATGCTGTATTGCATGCCATTGAAGTCAATGCAGAGCTAATTATTTTCGTTTCCATTGACTTCAATGGGGAAACTCGCTTTGATATGCGAGTACTTTGGATTACGAGCATTCTCCTGGAACGGATTATGCTCGTAATCTGAGGTTCCACTGCATTCTTCAAAAGTCGTCAATGAGCGGGTAAAAGTGTGGGTCAGGAATGGAATGTAGGAAATTGTTCAGTTGTGCGGCCCTCCAAAAAGGGAGGCGGTATCTACCCGTCATGTCCGTCAGTTCCGCGAGAGACAGCCAAGGACTCAACGTAACAAACCCGGAGGCCTGATCACATCCCAGGTCTCTCAAGTTTGCATACTCTGCAGAGTGCAGACCAGGTGTAAAAATTCGGGTGACCGAGAATCGGATAGAGTGGCGAGTTACCTGTCGTCAGGAGCGTTTGCATGGTTATGTGGGTGCTGTGTCTCAGCGTAGTCCCTATCAATGGATGGGACTTCAGTCACAAAGGTAGGGAGTTGTAGCACCATAATGCACTTTTTAGGGGAATGATAGTCTGGGATTGTTCTTACGTCCTTTTTTCCCCACAAATAGAGCTTTCTTTTGGTGGCATTTGATCACCTCTTTTTATTTAAATTCTTTGTGCTATAAACAAAAAAAGACCGACAATTTAGAAAAAAAAAGCAGTATTTTTTAATTTTTGCTATAATAAATACCCCCGCCCTCCAAAAAAAAAAAAAAATCTCTTCCTCCGTTTAGGCCGATTTATATTCTTCTACATATTTTTGGTAAAAAAAAAAAAAAAATTGCAATAAGCGCATTGGTTTGCGCCAAAGTTATAGTGTCTATAAAATAGGGAATAGATTTACGGCATTTTTATTATTATTTTTTTTTTACTAGTAATGGCGGTGATCTGCGTTTTTTTTTTTTTTTTTCAGACTGCGACATTGCAGCAGACAGATCAGACACCTAACTGACATTTTTGACACTTTTTTAGGAACTAGTGACATTATTACAGTAATCAATGCTAAAAATCTGCACTGAAATTGTACTATTGACACTGGCAGGGAAGGGGTTAACATCAGGGGTGATTAAGGCGTTAAATGTGTTCCCTGTTTGTGTTTTTTAACTGTATGGGGGACGGTGTGACTGAGGAAACACAAAGATCCATCCTCCTGCATAGCAGAAAGAAAGACAGGATCTGTGTGATCTCCCCTGTCAGAACGGGGATTTGCCTTGTTTACACAGGCAGATTCCCTTTCTGTCACTGCGGGGAACGATCGTGGGATATAGAGTCCGCCCCCACCCGCTGTTTGGCTCCCTCCGCTGGCATACCTCCCAACTTTTTTAGATCGGAATCAGGGACACCTATCAGCAAAAGTATGCAGGCATAAGACACACCCCTTGCCACGTTCCCTTAAAGGAGAATTGTACAAAAAAACAAGATGGTTAAACCCACGTGTTTTTTTTACCACTACTATTCCTTTATATTGGCTTTTGGAATTTACAAATGCAGCCATTTAGAAATCAGATAAAAATTTTAGCGCTGGAAAACTATTTTTGATAGGTAAAAAGTACATTTTATATACATCTATATAGATCAGACCAAAATGAGGGACAAATGAGGTGGAATGAGGGACATTTCTCCAAATCAGGGACAGTTGGGAGCTATGCGCTGGCCAGTGGGAGCGCCCACAAAATAGAGTTCCCAAGCCGACGTACAATGACGGCGATTCGCGGGAACGAGCCGACCTGCTGCAGTATAATGGCTGGTCTTTAAGCAGTTTATACCGTTTTAAAGTGACACTAAAAAAAAAAATTTATGAATGATATGCCAGCATGTATTCTTAACTCCTAAAAGTCCCTTCTTTTGCTCTCCTCCAAAACTCCAAATTATTTTTTTTGCTGCTGTGATCCGACTTTCTATTGGAAGGTGGATATGTTCGTTCTCCAGGGTCCCACTGTATGTAGGAATGTAGCTACCCTCTCTTGTTTGCTGCTGAGATGGACTAGGGATATGTAATATACATGGCCACACCCTAAGCTGCTTTTTCCAAACAAACGCAAGTCAGGCCCCATGCACACAAGACGCTGTTAAACGCGCGTTCAGAGGCATTTGAACGCATGCAATGCTATCCTATGTGTCCATGTACACAGTCTTGTTTTTTCCCATGTTTATGCAGTTGTGTTTAACCTTGTTTTTCCAGAAGCAAAAAAATGGGTTCAGACACTTTGCTTTTCCACGTTTCAGACGCTAAACGCGGCACCCGCATTTACGTTTATAAGCGCTTTTAAAGGAACCTCATTTTTTGGACCAGAAAACTCAGAAATATGATGGTAAACCATAAAAAATACAAAAAAAATTGGTTTAAAATGCCGTAATTACTTTAGATAGTTGAGCATATATACTCACTGATGCAATGCCATAAAAACTCAATTTTTTTAGGTGGCTTAGACAATGGGGAATGCCTCCACTTCTTTGCCCCAACACTTCCACACATCCAATTTATAATCTAATCAGTGACTCCACCTAGTCTGACCAAAGCATAGCAATGTCTTTTTTTCACAAAGAAAAACCTGCATACCAATGTCTAGTCAGCCCCAACCCCCCACCATGTTGGTGAAATATCCAATGGACATTCACTGTGCCATCAACGGATGGGTCCAATATCGACGACCTCTGACTCTGGACCTCTCACGCAATTTGCAACGACGTTGCTGCCTCATCAAGAGCAACATCAGGAGCATTTCCTAAAATATATTCAATATGGGATCCATTTCCAAAAAAAAAACACAGAAAGAGAGGCAAATGCAAGTGTACAACTGCTCTCTCTGCTGCTCACTCTGATCAAAATGGCAGAAATAGTTAATAATACATGCTTTCTGAGCTTGGGGAGGGTCTATATGATGTTATCTTTACAAACGCTTATAGGCGCAAACACGGTAAAACAGGGCTAAATGCGGCTAAACGTGGCATTAAAATGCGGCAAAATGCGTGTTTTTAAACGCTGGTTTCTGCTTTTTAAAACATGCATTCAGCAGAGTTTTCATCTGCGTCTCGTGTGCATGGGGCCTAAGGAGGAAAAGGAAAGGTTCAGGAGTTGACAGAGGACGTTACAAGGAGGCAGAAAAATACACAGTAAGCAATTATTTTATGAAACATAGATTACAGGGACATAGTAGTTATGGAGAATAAGAATATTGTTTAGTGACACTTTAATTTAGATCTACACCTAACCAAATGACATGTAAGCCAGTGCACATAGGTATCCAGAAAAACTTGATAAAGTGCAATAAATGCTGTACTCCAAGTGACAATCTGTGCAGATACAGTCTTTGAGTGAATTAGTGATGTGAATCCTCTTCACTGAAAGACTGTATCTGTCACTTGGAGCACAGCACTTTATTTATTGCACTTTATCTATCAAGTTTTTCTGGATACCTATGGGCACTGTTAGACTCTATTTTTATACTGTGTCAGCATTAGCACTTTGATCCTATTTTTGTATGCCATTTTTTCAATTTTCTGGGCACGTTGAATTCTATGCGATTATGTAGCGATTATGGAGCTTGAGAGGTCCTGCAAAGCAGAATGGGAGAAACCGCCCAAAAATAGGTGTGCCAAGCTTGTAGCATCATACTCAAAAAGAGTTGAGGCTGTAATTGGTGCCAAAGGTGCTTTCTTGTATTAGGAGAGGTATGGACTCCAGAGAGAGAGAGATATCATTTTGCCCCCCTGTACAAATCATTAGTAAGACCTCATCTGGAATATGCAGTTCAGTTTTGGGCACCAGTTCTCAAAAAGGATATCGGGGAACTGGAGAAAGTGCAGAGAAGGGCAACCAAACTGATAAGAGGCATGGAGGAGCTCAGCTATGAGGAAAGATTAGAGGAACTGAATTTATTCATTCTTGAGAAGAGGAGAATAAGGGGGGATATGATCAACATGTACAAATATATAAAGGGTCCATATAGTGAACTCGGTGTTGAGTTATTAACTTTACGGCCAATACAGAGGACAAGGGGCCACTCTTTACATCTAGAGGAAAAGAGATTTAATCTCCAAATACGGAAAGGTTTCTTCACAGTAAAGGGTGTGAAAATGTGGAATAGACTCCCTCCAGAGGTGGTTTTGGCTGACTCAGTAGATTGCTTTAAGAAAGGCCTGGATACTTTCCTAAATGTACATAATATAGCTGGGTACTGACATTTATAGGTAAAGTTGATCCGGGGAAAATCCGATTGCCTCTAGGGGGATCAGGGGATTTTTTTCCCCTGCTGTAGCAGATTGGAGCATGCTCTTCTGGGGTTTTTTTTTTGCCTTCCTCTGGATCAACTGTGGGTATAGAATTGGGTATATTGGATTGTACGATATTTTTTATTTTTATTTATTATTACTTTTTTTTTTATGGTTAAACTGGATGGACTGGTGTCTTTTCGGCCTAGCTAACTATGTAACTATGTAACAAAGTATTGAGCAAAGGCTGTGAATAGTTACAGTATGTACATTTTTGTATTTTTAACTTTAATAATTTTGCAAAGATTTCAAACAAACTTCTTTCACTTTGTCATTATTAGGTATTGTTTGCAGAATTTTGAGGAAAATAATGAATTTTATTTATTTTGGAATAAGGCTGTAACATAACAAAATGTGGAGGGGGGTGGGCCAGAGGGGGCCCTGACCCCCCACAAAATTATGCTGTGCCCCACCATGTGCGCCCCACAAAAAAAAAAAATCAAAAAACAAAATTTTTTTTTTTTTTTTATTTTTTTTACAAAAAGGCAATGTCTTTTTGTTTGCATTCGTAGCGGATGTGCCACATCTTACTCAGGCCGCTGCTGGAGTAACACAGTCTCTATTGAGAGGGGGAGTATTCTTCTAGCCTGGACGCGTGGGTAAGTGTGTGCACTGCAGTACACTGTAATCACTGAACTGCATTATCTCCATCTCTTCTCTCCACCATCTGTCCCTCCCCTCTCCTGTTCTTTCAAGACCTTCACAACTTACTTTCACTTTCAGTTAGGCAGGTAATAGACTAAGCAAATTTCTTTCCTGCATCCACAGAGTGCAGGAAAGAAACTTGCATGATTCCCCCATCAACACAGACAGTGGTGACAAGGGGAATATCCTTCCTGCCCAGCAATTGTATTCTCCCAACAAACAGTCATTATCACTAGTGGCTATAGCAACCACTAGTGATAATCATAAGAGTATCTGGCAGGCTGGTTGTTCCCAATTTGATCGATCAACTTGGTACATTCAGCCTGCTCATTAATGGTTCAAACCTCAGCCAGTTCCTGATGAACCAGCTGAGATTTAAACTGCCTATGGCTGGTCTTAGCACTTAGGCACTTAGCACTTAGGCAGCCCCACTTTTTTAATTTAACTAGTAGGTTGCATTAAAAAAATTCTCCCATATACACATTATAGGTGGATGGGGGAATCCTTGCAGTGTGGACCAGTGAACTACCAGGGTTGCTGTCCTGTCCTGGCTATTCACAGCGCTGGTCTCTGTCTCCATGGCAGCGGCGGCACGTTGGAACCCAGTGCTGGTTACTTTATGGGGCTAATGTACAGGAGAGCCAGCACAATTTGTTGTTAGAGATGGGCAGGGCATGTTCAAAATCCAACATGCCCGACCCCGCCAGGAAGCCCACACTGCACAGCGCTAAGCACAGGCAGTGAGACATTTCCTGGTCCTTAGCTGCACAGATCAGGAATGTCTCACTGCCTGTGATTAGCCTTGTGCAGTGTCGGCTTCCTGGTGGGATCGGGCATGTGGGATTTCAAACACACCCGAGCCCATCTCTAATGGTTGTAGACAGTTGACCTCCCTGCAGGTTGCTTAGCAGCAGTGCAGCCTTCTCTGACATGCTGATCGTGATGCAATCCAGGTGATGCTCCTAGTTAAATCCTAGTGTTAAATATCATAGTGATTTTATTGATCAAAGCCCACACCTTACAGGCATAGAGCCCACATTACAGGCATAGAGCCCACACCTTACAGGCTGAACATACGGTGGATGTGGTTGTACTGTTGATGCTAATAAATACTGTGTTTATTAGATCTGACTGGGAGCATCACCTGGATCACATCCTGATCAGCATGTCAACAGAGAAGGTTATACAGCATTACTGCTGCTAGGTGACCAGCTGGGGGCTTGGCTCTCTACAACCAATAGTGCCAGCCTTCCCCTGCATGCACCCATAATGTCACCAGCACTAGGTCCTAATAGACTGCTGCCACTGCCAAGGAGACAGATGCCAGACCAGCACTGTCAATAGCAGGGGCAGGACAGCAAGAGGAGGCTGGGGAACACCACAGTGGCAGAACACCAAGGCCCGGAGGCAAGACAACCTTTGCAAACCTGATAGTTCTCCCACTGCTTTGGACCCTTATATTTTCTTGGTATGCTGGTGACATATATCTCTTGTTTTCTGCCACCCTGGGGATCGTAGTAAAATTGCATTTTATAGTTGCCCCCCTAATTTTGTCCCTGTCCCCCCATGTGCCCCCCCTAAATATGAAAGCTGGAGACGCCACTGCATACAGGTAAGTTAGGATAAAAGCGTAAATATAAATCATAAAGTAAAATTAACCACTTGACCACTGGGCACTTAAACACCCTTAATAACCAGACCAAT
Organism: Lithobates sylvaticus; assembly: GCA_028564925.1. Classification (NCBI taxonomy): domain Eukaryota; kingdom Metazoa; phylum Chordata; class Amphibia; order Anura; family Ranidae; genus Lithobates; species Lithobates sylvaticus. The sequence goes on from CM053032.1 coordinate 239,341,995, forward strand.
TTTCAGCTTTCGGTGCTCTCACACTTTGAATGACAATTACTCATTCATACAACACTGTACCCATATGAAATTTTTGTCCTTTTTTTCACACAAATAGAGCTTTCTTTTGGTGGTATTTAATCACCTCTGTTTTTTTTTATTTTTTTTTTTGCGCTATAAAAGAAAAATGACTGAAAATTCAGTAAAAAAATGAATTTTTCTTCGTTTTTGTTATAAAATTTAGCAAATTTGTAATTTTTCTTGATAAATTTTGGCCAAAATTTATACTGCTACATATCTTTGGTAAAAATAAGTACAAATTGGGGTATATTATTTGGTCTTTGTGAAAGTTATAGAGTCCACAAGCTATGGTGCCAATATCTGAAAATTGATCACACCTGAAGTACTGAGGCCTATCTCATTTCTTGAGACCCTAACATGCCATAAAAGTACAAATACCCCCCAAATGACCCCTTTTTGGAAAGAAGACATTCCAAGGTATTTGGAAAGAGGCATGGTGAGTTTTTTGAAGTTGTCATTTTTTCCCACAATTCTTTGCAATATCAAGATTTTTTTTTTTTTTTTTTTTTTTTTCACAAAATTGTCATATTAGCAGGTTATTTCTCACACACAGCATATGCATACCACAAATTACACCCCAAAACACATTCTGCTATTACTCCCGAGTACGGCGATACCACATGTGTGAGACTTTTACACAGCGTGGCCACATACAGAGGCCCAACATGCAGGGAGCGCCATCAGGTGTTCTGGAGCACCCAGGACAATTCTGACATTTCTCTCCTACATGTAAAAATCATCATTTATTTGCTAGAAAATTACATAGAACCCCAAAACAATATATATGTTTTTTTAGCAAAGACCCTAGAGAATACAATGGCGGTCGTTGCAACTTTTTATCTAGCACGGTACTTGCGCAGCAATTTTTCGAACGTGTTTTATTTGGAAAAAAAATGTTTTGTGCTTTACAAAAAACAAAACTGTAAATTTAGCCCAATGTTTTTGCATAATGTGAAAGATGAAGTTACGCCGAGTAAATAGATACCCAACATGTCACGCTTCAAAATTGCACACACTCGTGAAATGGCGCCAAACTTCGCTACTTAAAAATCCCCATAGGCTTTAATTTTGTTTACTGGTTACATGTTTTGAGTTACAGAGGAGGTCTAGGGCCAAAATTATTGTTCTCGCTCTAACGTTCGCAGCGATACCTCACATGTGTGGTTTGAACACCGTTTTCATATGTGGGCGGGACTTACGTATGCGTTCGCTTCTGCGTGCGAGCACACGGGGACAGGGACGCTTTAAAAAAATATATATATATTTTATTGTTCATTTTACTTTATTTATTTTAGTTTGACCCTTTTTTTCCCCCCAAAAATTTTTTGATCACTTTTATTCCTATTACAAGGAATGTAAACATCCCTTGTAATAGGAATATGGCATTACAGGTCCTCTTTACAGTGAGATATGGGGTCAATAAGACCCCACATCTCACCTCTAGGCTGGAAAGCCTGAAATAAAAAAAAAAAACGATCCTGGCTTTGATCGTAGCGAGTATCGCAGGGTATTGTTGGGTATTGCAGGGTATGGCAGAGTATCGCAGGGTATTGCAGAGTATCGCCGGGTATTGCAGAGTATCGCAGGGTATGGCAGAGTATTGCAGAGTATCGCCGGGTATGGCAGAGTATCGCAGAGTATCGCCGGGTATGGTAGAGTATCGCCGGGTATGCAGAGTATCGCGGGTATCGCAGGGTATCGCAGGGTATGGCAGGGTATCGCAGGGTATGGCAGGGCATCGCAGAGTATCGCAGGGTATCGCAGGGCAGAGTATCGCAGGGTATGGCAGAGTATCGCAGGGTATGGCAGGGTATCGCAGGGTATGGCAGAGCATCGTAGGGTATGGCAGAGCATCGCAGGGTATGGCAGAGCATCGCAGGGTATGGCAGGGCATCGCAGGGTATGGCAGAGTATCGCAGGGTATGGCAGAGTATCGCAGGGTATGGCAGGGTATGGCAGGGTATGGCAGAGTATGGCATCGCAGGGTATGGCAGAGTATTGCGGGGTATGGCAGAGTATTGCGGGGGTATGGCAGAGTATTGCGGGGTATGGCAGAGTATTGCGGGGTATGGCAGAGTATTGGGGGTATGGCACAGTATTGGGGGTATGGCACAGTATTGGGGGGTATGGCACAGTATTGGGGGTATGGCACAGTATTGGGGGGTATGGCACAGTATAGGGGGGTATGGCACAGTATAGGGGGGTATGGCACAGTATGGGGGGGGATGGCAGAGAATCCATCCATCCATGCTCAGCCATCCCTCCATACCCTGCAATACCCAGCAATACACTGCAGGCTATTGCTGGGTATTGCAGGGTATGGAGGGATGGCTGAGCATGGATGGATGGATGGATCGGTGGTGGCAGAGCAGGCTGTGGGCACTACAGATCCCGCCCACAGCACTGCTGCCACCGATCCCTCCCCCTCTCCTCTCATACTGTACCGATCGGTACAGAGAGGATCATTTGATGACGCCGGTTTGCTTACATGTGATCACTCCGTCATTTGACGGAGCGATCACGTGGTAAACGGCCGCGATGAGCGGCCGTTTACCGTGATCCATGATCCGCCGGGTCCTCTGGACCCGGCGATCATGGATGCTCTCGAGTGCGCGCACCAGGGGGCGCGCAAGAGCAGAATTCTGTGAGGCCGTTAATTAACGGCCTCCCAGAGTTAAGCAACCGCCCTGTAGCCGTTTTTCGGCTATGGGCCGGTTGTTAACTGGTTAATATAGTGAATATATAAACATAAAACCATTTGGAGTAAATAAATAAATAGCGAGTGAATATAAGGTGGAAAAAAGTCGCCAAGCTGTATATATAATGATACAGTGGTACAGTATTTTTCGGCTATGGGCCGGTTGTTAACTGGTTAACAAAAAAGGTGCTGTGTGAGTGTTTTTACGGTATCACACTATGCGAGTTCTCTTTTCTCAAAATATGACCGAATGATATTGGAGATTTTGACGACCGCATCCCTCCTGCCCGTTTACGCGCATACATCCAGGAATACATCAGTGGAATAGGGACCTGGTAACCCTCCACAACAAAGCTTGTCACGACTTGTGAGGCGTACGTCTCATTTAGGCCCCTTTCACACTGGGGCGGTTTGCAAGCGCTATTGCGCTAAGAATAGCGCCTGCAAACCGACCCGAAACAGCTGTTGCTGTTCCTTCAGTGTGAAAGCCCGAGGGCTTTCACACTGAAGCGGTGCGCTTGCAGGACGCTCAAAAATGTCCTGCAAGCCGCATCTTTGGCTCGCTATAGGAGCGGTATATTTACCGCTCCTATAGCGCCCGGTCCCATTGAAAACAATGGGGGGAGCGCGCCGAACCCGCCCGCAAAACGCCGCAATAGCGGCGGTTTGCGGGCGGTATTGACCCTTTTTCGGCCGCTCGCGGGGGGTAAAAACACCCCGCGAGCGTCCGCAATGCGCCGCTAAAACGCCGGTAAAGCGGCGCTAAATATAGCGCCGCTTTACCGCCAGCGCCCCCACCGCTCCAGTGTGAAAGTAGCCTTAGTCTGTGACTTCTGGTAAGCCTCCTTTTCAATAAGTGCTGAAGCCGACCAGACAGGATCACCATCACTTCACCTATAAATATCATCTTTTCATCTACGGCTATTCACATATATTGTGTCACTCACAGGACTATATATTGTGTCACCCACTGGACTGTACCACTGTATCATTATATATACAGCTTTGCGACTTTTTTCCACCTTATATTCACTCGCTATTTATTTATTTACTACAAATGGTTTTATGTTTATATATTCACTATATTAACAACCGATTAATTTTCACCAATTTTTAATTTTATTGAATTTTATCAGTCACAGGATCACTTTCACAGCATCTATTCACATTTTAATACTGTTCCTTTATATTTATATATAATTTTTATACAGTTCGATTTTACTTTATGATTTATATTTACGCTTTTATCCTAACTTACCTGTATGCAAATATTATGTAAGAGTGATTTTTTCGCGTATACCACCCTTTAAGTGCAACGTATATATGGAGGAGACTGGATTTTTTAGGATTAGTAAATGCTGGCTGAGGGCTGGTTCACAGCACTAAAACACACTCCAAATCCGTTCCGGATGCATTTCGGCATGCACGGTTTTTTATGCATTCCGGTGTGTTTTTGATATGTTTCCAGATGCTTTTTTTTTTCCTTGTTTCCATTTTTTTTTTCTGCTGTACTGGGGTCTGGTGGATCTTTGATGTGTTCCAGTGCATCCCCCCCCCTTTTTTTTTTATTCATTTTACCACGTTCCAGTACAGTCCAATACAGGAAAAATGCAGCATGTTCTACTTTTTACTGGAACACCCTGGAACTGACCGCACTTGTGTGAGCTTTGTCATTGGAAACCATATAACCTACTTTCCATGCGTTTTTGATGCAGAAAGAAAATGCACTGGACTGCATGTGGTGTGAACTGGCCCTAATATCTCCAATCCTGGGTCCATGGTTCGGTGATGACCAGCGCACCTTCATTTTCTAGATGTGCACAGCCCTCATTTTATGGGTAGTGACTAGTTCCGGACTCCATTCAAGGGAAAGAGGAGGTCTCTGCCTAGGGCCATGTTTGAGAATTGACTTGAGGCGAGACAAGGGGCCCCCGAAGCCTGTGAGGCCACAGCAAGTCAGGAGGCTGGTATGAAGGAATGCTGAAAACCCTTTGAGGGAAACCCTTTTGCGGCGTACACACGGTCGGAATTTCCGATGGAAACAGTCCGATGGGAGCTTTTCATCGGATTTTCTGACCATGTGTATGCCCAACGGTCTTTTTCTGTCGGAATTTCCGACGGACTTTGAATTGAGAACCTGTTCTCAATTTTTCCGACGGAAAACCTTTCTATCGGATTTTCCGATCGTGTGTATGCAATTCCGACACGCAAAATTCCGACGCATGCTCGGAAACAATTCGATGCATGCTCGGAAGCATTAAACTTCCCTTTTATAGTGCTGTCGAACATGTTTTATGCCGCTGTGTGATTGACCGTCGGAATTTGGTGTGATCGTGTGTAGGCAACACAGCTTGAGGGGAATTCCGTTGGAAAAACCATCAGTTTTTTCCGACGAGAATTCCGATCGTGTGTACGCGGCATTAGTGTGATGTTTGGGACTTTGTGTTAGTAAAAGGGGGCAAGAAAGCTTGATACAAAGATTTTGGCCATTGGACTGGGTCATTAGATGTGCTTCATTTGAAAAAAATAAAAGCTAAGCTGCATCTTCATTATCAAGAAAGTATGGAGGCTGTCAGTGCTGAGCCTCCTAAAAATGTTAGATGCCTGACTCTGTATATGGTGTTTACATTTTACCTTGATCGTTGGCTTCAAAGCATCTTCCAGAGTTTGCTCTTTTCTTCAAAGTGTGACCTCATATGTTGTATTTGTGTGCTATTCTGAGTATTAAACATTGCAAATTATTGTAGCTCTAATGCTGTATGTCAATGTTCCTCATTTCCAGCTGATTGAGCTTCATGTCTATCTTGTGCCGGAAGAACTCTGGAACCCCAAATTAAATAAAGTCACCATAGATGTGATCTGGAGATTCGTTTCACTTGGATTCATAAGGTGAGAATAATTCTATCTGGAAAAGTCGGTATGTGAAAAACCTGCGCCACAGACGTGAGAGATTACTGTCCCTGATTTGGGGAAAAAGTGTTTCCCAGTGCTAAACCTTTCATCCAATTTCTAAATTGCTACATTTGTAAATTTTAAAAGCCAATATAAAGGAATAGTAGTGGTAAAAAAAAAAGCCCTTGTAGATTTATTAAACCTTTTTTTTGGTTAATTCTCCTTTAAGGGGGTGTGGCAGGCAGCGTGTCCTATGCCTACTTATGTTTGCTAGTAGGTGTCCCTCATTCCCATCTGGAAATGTTGGGAGGTATGGTTTTGGCGCTTTACTACCGCTTTAATAAAATGGTAAGTAAAGTGACAGTGCAAACATAAACATTGACACAACTAAATAAACTTAATGTAGCAAAGAGATCAATTTGTAAATAACATTCCAAAATAATCCAAAATAAATGTCCAAAACTCAATACTTGTTCGAAACAAGTGTATTATGCAAACATGCAGATCAAGTCTGTGAGTAAATCACCAAGTGGCCTCCACCTAGGGAAAATCGTCCTCTCACCTCCCAGAAAACAATATGTGGGAAGTAGCACAATACATGTGCAGATAACGATCAATGGAATCTCCTCTCTCAGGGAATCTTTCAGCTAAAATGGGCAAACCTCCTTTCTTCAATTGGCACCCAGATCGAGGAGTGCATCACGATCTTCTCCATGTTAGATAGCCCAGATAAACGCATGGGGAACAAAAGCAGAGTGCCACATCGTGTAAAACCAAAAAACAAATGGTTACACATACATTCTTCTGTGTCATGCCCAACACAAGGACAAAAACAGTGTGTACAAACAAAGCGAGCACCGCCTGCTTCACCCGCAACACAGGCTGCGAACCGCAGTGGGATGGTACGAGGTGACGTCACTACAAAACTCCGCCTTACATCATGACACTTCTAATGATGACAGAAATGCGTAAGGCAGGGTTATGGAGTGACGTCACCTGGTACCAGCCCATGAAGCCGACAGGGCTCACTTTGTTTGTACGCGCGGTTTTTCCCCTTGTGTTGGGCATGACACAGAAGAATGTAAGTGTAACCATTTGTTTTAAATACTTATTTTTTGGATTTACACTATGTGGCACTCTGCTTGTATTTCCCATGTGTTTATCCAGTCTAACATGGAGAAGATCGTGACGCACTCCTATCGATGTGGGTTCTAATTGGAGAAAGGAGGTTTGCCCATTTTAGCTGAAAGATTCCTGGAGGGAGGAGATTCTATCAGGGCCATCTTTAAGGCAGGGCAAAAGGGAGCAGCTGCCCTGGGCCCTGTCATTGTTGTGGGGCCCAAAGCAGCTGCCTCATACTTGCCAACTATCCCAGTTTAAATTCCCTTGTCCCTTGAGGTTTTAGTCCCTTGCTGTGTCCTGATATCTCAGTGTGAAGTGCTGCTACTAATGCTGCCCAGCTCTGCCCTATTGTTGTGTACAGATGACTCACCTGCAGACCCTGTGTTTACATGTAAATAACCGCCATTCATATGTAAATAACGGCAGCATTCATATGTAAATAGCTGAGGCCGGCGGCATCGATATGTAAATAAAGGCGGTATTCATATGTATATCATTCCCCCCTGCAGTGAGAAGGATGTGCTGTGACCTATAACAACCAATCAGTGAGCAGTATTACTGTACAGTAATCTATAGCAACCAATCAACAAGCAGAAATCATAAGCTGTAACCTCTGGCAACTAATCAGTGAGCCGTTATGTGTGCTGTAACCTCTAGCAACCAGTCAGTAAGCAGTACTGATATGCTGTTACCTCTGGCAACCAATCGCAATCCCTGCCTGATATGATACAGTAAACTGATTTTAAGTCTAGCTGCTATTTATTGTATGTCTCAGAGCAGGTGGAGAGTGAAATTGCATGGAGGGACCCCAAGAAAAGTTTTGCCCAGGGTCCAATTAATATTAAAGACGGGCCGGGATTCCATTGATCGTTATCTTTACATGTATTGTGCTACTTCCCAAGTATTGTTTTCTGGGAGGTGAGAGAACGATATTTAAGACAGGCTTACCTGTAGGTACAAGTTTAAAAAACAACTTTAAAGTGGTTGTAAACCCTTATGCCGGGTTGACGTTGACGAGTGTGACCAACTCTCAATGGAGCGGGTTCACACATGTCCAGGGCGGCTGCAGTCCGGATCCCAAAAGGGTCCTGTGCGTTTTTAGGTCCAGTTCAGGTGCGAATTCTGGGAAAAATTCGGACTCGAATTGCACCTGAACCGGTGACCAGGAACGCAACGGACCCCTTGCTGGGAACCGCGGCCGAATTTATGTGAACCCAGCCTTGCATATACCCAGTGAAGTGACTGACCTCAGGTGATACAGACAGATGAAACAAATCCTCCAACGTAAGTTGTACTTGTTTATCTGCATTATTCTTCTTTACATGTGTTTTAAAGTCCAGAATTGAAAACGCTTGTTAGAGCTGTGAGAAAAAAGGGGGAGAAGAGCTGAAATCACAGTGGGCAGAGCTCAGTGAGGAGAGTTCTGACAGCTGATTGGAGGGAAGGGACAATCCCTCCTTCACACAGACCCGAGGCTGTAAATTAGCTGGAGGTCCCTCCCCTGTCACCATTTTTCACTTGGTGTCAGAAAAACTTGTCAGAAGTGATTCCTGCTGATAGCAGAGGAAGGAAGGAGCAGAAAGAAATTACACCTAGTTCTCTAAATTGAGACAAGTAGAGGGATTTGCTTTGTTAATTTTTCATAGTTTCATAGTTAGTAGTTTCATAGTCGCTGGGGACCCGATGCGCGTGCCCGGCGGCCGCAATGTCCGCCGGGCACCCACGATTGCCCGGTAACTGAGCAGGACGTGGATCTGTGTATGTAAACACACAGATCCACGTCCTGTCACTGGAGAGGAGACCGATGGTGTGTCCCTTGTACATAGGGACACCGATCGGTCCCCTCCCCCAGTCAGTCCCCTCCCCCCACAGTTAGAATCACTAACATGGGGAACATATTAACCCCTGCAGCGCCCCCTAGTGTTAACCCCTTCCCTGCCAGTCACATTTATACAGTAATCAATGCATTTTTATAGCACGGATCGCTGTATAAATGTAAATGGTCCCAAAAATGTGTCAAAAGTGTCCGATATGTCCGCCGCAATGTCGCAGTCATGATAAAAATCGCAGATCGCTTTCCATTACTTGTAAAAAAAATAATAATAATAAAAATGCTATAAATCTATCCCCTATTTTGTAGACGCTATAACTTTTGCGCAAACCAATCAATATACGCTTATTGCGATTTTTTTTTACCAAAAATATGTAGAAGAATACATATCGGTCTAAACTGAGGAAAAAATGTGTTTAAAAAAAAAAAAAAAAAATTGGATATTTATTATAATAAAAAGTAAAAAAATATTATGTTTTTTAAAACTTGTCCCTCTTCTTTTGTTTATAGCGCAAGAAATAAAAACCGCAGAGGTGATCAAATACCTCCAAAATAAAGCTCTATCTGTGGGGAAAAAATGATAAAAAATGTATTTGGGTACAGCGTTGCATGACCGCGCAATTGTCATTCAAAATGCGACAGCGCTGAAAGCTGAAAAATGGCTTGGTCAGGAAGGAGGTGTTCGTGCCTGGTAGGCAAGTGGTTAAGCCATATACATGGATCGAAATTTGGTCAATTCAGCATGGACCGGCCAAATTGCAATCCATGTATGGGCACCCTGGTTGTGTACAACCAGACTGTCAGTCTGTTTTTTTCTTCTTTATTAATCTAATATGAACATGTGGCCATATTAGGTTGATGATGATCCAAGCATCTTTGTAACATTAGCTGTGGGGTGCGGAATGCCTTGGCCACAGCTGATTGGATGACAGGAATGAAAGCTGCCTTCTGGGTTCAAACTCAACCTGGCCCCAAACAAATGCAGACTCATTCTTAGAAGCCACACTTGTATCAATATAATCATTCAGTCGATCATTCCATGCGACTAATATGTTCAATTTGAATAAAAATTGTAAACCACAGACCCTCCATTTAATCAATTTAGTAAGTTTTCCATCAATTTTAAATACTGGCAGTTCGATTGGACATGGTGGAATTTTACTATCGATCAAACGAATATCTGAGTGTGTGTCCAACAACCAATCATAATGCAGATTGAAGAAATGATTGCTTTTAATAGATTATATTTTGATTGGATTTTCAAAACTGCACATGTTGCATTCATATTAATTGATGATGAATCGTTCGTTTGTGATTGCTTGTACCTACAGTGGATCGATCTCCTATCACTACATGTATGGTCACCTTAAGATAACTGTATGTTTTTCAGGGCACCCCCTGATATGAGGCTGCGGACCCTGCGAGAGAATCTTGCCGAGATCTTGGGGGAAGATGCTGTAACAGAAAAATTTGTGTTCTTAAAATGCGTTGGAAGCAGTCTTGCTGTTGTAAGTTTTTTTTTTTTTTTATACACTTAAAAACATTTGACAAGAAGTGTCGAAATATGTCAACAATACAAAATCAACTAAAATTATTAAGGAGAATTAGGAGAATTTTGGTCTCATCTGACCAGAGCACCTTCTTCCACATGTTTGCTGTGTCCCCCACATGGCTTCTCACAAACTGCAAATGGGACTTCTTATGGCTTTCTGTCAACAATGGCTTTCTTCTTGCCACTTTTCCATAAAGGTCAGATTTGTAGAGAGTACGACTAATAGTTGTCCTGTGGACAGATTCTCCCACCTGAGCTGTGGATCTCTGCAGCTCCTCCAGAGTTCCCATGGGCCTCTTGACTGCTTCTCTGATGAATGCTCTCCTTGCCCGGCCTGTCAGTTTAGGTGGACGGCCATGTCTTGGTAGGTTTGCAGTTGTGCCATACTCATTCCATTTTTGGCTGATGGATTGAGCAGTGCTCCGTGAGATGTTCAAAGCTGGGATATTTTTTTATAACCTAACCCTGCTTTAATCTTCTACACAACTTTATCCCTGACCTGTCTGGTGTGTTCCTTGGCCTTCATGATGTTTGTTCATTAAGGTTCTCTAACAAACCTCTAAGGGCTTCACAGAACAGCTGTATTTATACTGAGATTAAATTACACACAGGTGGACTCTATTTACTAATTAGGTGACTTCTGAAAGCAATTGGTTCCACTAGATTTTAGTTAGGGGTATCAGAGTAAAGGGGCTGAATACAAATACATGCCACACTTTTCAGATATTTATTTGTAAAAAAGAATTGAAAGCCATTTATCATTTTCCTTCCACTTCACAATTATGTGCCACTTTGTGTTGGTCTCATAAAATCCCAATAAAATACATTTACAGTTTTGGTTGTAACATGACAAAATGTGGAAAATATCAAGGGTATGAATACTTTTTCAAGGCACTGTAAAAAAAAGAAAGTCCAGGTTGAATACATGCCTTCCCCTCCTCCATCTATGAGCATGACAGCTTCCTTATGGAGAAGACAACAAGCATGACAGGTCTGTCTGGATCTGCTTTTGCCATTGACAATTAAGTGTAAGTGAGCTAAAGTACCATAATAAGCTTTGGTAGGCTGTAAAAGGTTTTTATCCAAACAATTCCTTGTGTGGGTGTGCAGTGATTATTTATTCAGGCAGAAATTAATAGTCTGTATTGTATCTTAGTTTTCCTGTTGCCTTGGACCTGGCAACGTGATTTTATTGTTGTGTGGCCAAATATTTGCTCAGCTTCCCGGTGATGAGCTTTCACAACTCTCACAGCCATTTCTCAACCTTCTGTTTTGTTCCTCGCTGCTGAAGGCATTATGTAGAGGTTCTTCTCTATTTTTGGTGCACCTATATGGGGTCAGCTTTAGCCTTTAGCAGGGCTGGACTGGGACAGAAATTTGGCCCTGGACTTAATCCAGACCTGCCCACTTGCATTAGAGTCCCATCAGCAGCCCCCTTGCATCAGAGTGTCCCCCTCCCACGTGTACTCACAGTTCTGAAGGCAGCTTCTCTTCTTCCTCTCTTCAGTTATGTGATAGGGGAGAGAGGAAGGAAAGTCAGCCGGCTGTCTATCTCCCCCTGCAGGCTGGAGGGAGCATAACGCCTAATGCTCTCTCCAGAATATGACGGAAGCTGCCCCTCGTGGCAGGAGTGAAATCGCGATCACTCACTGTCAGAGAGGAGCGGCTCCAGGACTGCACCAGACTGGCCCACTGAGCCATCGGCCCACCGGGAATCTCCCGGTAGTCCTGATGGCCAGTACATGCCTGGCCTTTAGGTGGAACACCTGCTTATTTAGCCAATGGGAAGATTACTTCCTTCCAACGGCACCATGTCCTGTCCACTAGTGTTCTCCTGCTTTTATCAGCTGCCATATGTACAATGTGTAACCCAGTGTTTCTCAACTCCAGTCCTCAAGGCGCCCCAACAGGTCATGTTTTCAGACTATCCATTACAGGGGGTCCCCGGGTTACAAACAAGATAGGGACTGTAGGTTTGTTTTTTAAGCTGAATCTGTTTGTAAGTCGGAACAGGTACATTTTTTACGTGTAGCTCCAGCCAAAAAATCTATTTTTAAGTTTTTTGGAGAACATTGGGAAGGGTTATCACCCCTGTAACATTTGTTTTGCTGTCTGTGCCCCTGTTCAGAAGATTTCACCTCACCTTCTGTCCCAATGAAAATTGGATTTTGAAAATTTTGGGTTGTTAGGGAAACATGGACCGGTGATAAAGCATCAGTGGAGACACCTTTTTCCCATAATAACTCTTACAGGAGTGAATTTCCCTTCCCAGGGGTGGATTTCCTCTCACTTCCTGTTGTCTCCCTCCGTTTGTAAGTAGGAGTCGTTTGTAAGTCGGATGTTTGTAAGTAGGGGACCCCCTGTATTTTGTACATGTGATTTGATCAGTTTTAGTAATTACCACAGCTGTTTCTTCTGAGAGAAATCCTGAAAACATGACCTGTTGGGGCGCCTTGAGGACTGGAGTTGAGAAACACTGGTGTAACCTATATGCTACAATTAAAGAAGACCTAAATTCAGTGAAGATTTGATCTCTTAAGACCAGTACTTTTTGTTTACAAGTTTAAATCCGTATTTTAAGCTACAAAATTACTTAGAACCCCCCCAAGTATTTTCCTTTTTTTTTTTAAAACAAATTTGAATTTTTTTTTTTTTTTTTTAGCAGAGACCCTAGGGAAGTAAATGGCGATCGTTTTTTTTATGTCAAACGATATTTACACAGCTGTATTTCAATAGCAATTTTTTGGGAAATTTTTTTTTTTAACCATTTGCCTACCAGGCACTTTTACCACTTCCTGACCAGGCCAATTTTCAGCTTTCAGCACTGTCGCACTTTGACAATTGCGCGGTCATGCAACACTGTACCTAAACAAAATAAAAAAAAAAAAAAATTTCCACACAAATATCTTTCTTTTGGTGGTATTTAAACACCATTGGGGTTTTTTTTTTGCTAAATAAACAAAGACCAAAAATTTTGAAAAAACCCCAAACTTTTAAATAGTTTATTATAAAATGTTGGAAACAGGTAATTTTTCTCCTTCACTGATGTGCGGTGATGGGCACTGATGAGACGGCACTGATGGGCACTGATGAGGAGGCACTGGTGTGAACTGATGGGTGGCACTGGTAGGCGGCACTGATGGGTGGCACTGGTAGGCGGCACTGATGGGTGGCACTGGTAGGCGGCACTGATGGGTGACACTGGTGGGCACTGATTGGCACACATTGGCAGCACTGTTGGAACTGCACAAATAATCAGGACACTGATAATCAGTGTGCATGTCCCTTTTTAGAGAAGCCGGTGATTGGCTCTCCTCTCCGATCCTCATGCTCTCAGCATGAGGAAAGGAGTACCGATCATCGGCTTCTATTGACATCCGTGATCAGCTGTGATTGGACACAGCTAGTCAATTGATAAAGAGCTGCAAATTGGCTCATTACCTTAGTCTGTGATCAGCAGTGTCCGAGGGACAATGCAATCACAGAGCGCACCACCCACGCCCAGCAGCAGGCGCAATCACGGCCTCCCAGAACTAGCTATAGTTACCTGTTTAGATTTACAGAGGAGGTCTAGTGCTAGAATTATTGCTTTCACTCTAATGTTTGTGGAAATACATTAAATGTGTGGTGCAAACATCGTTTACATATGCATGCGCAACTTTTGTATGCATTCGCTTCTGCACACAAGCTCGGAGGGATGGGGGTGCTTTACATTTTTTTTTCTTATTCATTTTACTTTTTATTTTTATACTGTCTCTAGGGATTCTTTTTTTTTTTATCACTTTTATTCCCTTTTATTCCTTTTTACATTCTAGAAATAAGGATGACAGGTCCTCCTTTATTGAGAGATATGGGGTCAAAAAGACCCCAAATCTCTTCTCTTCTTTACCTTTAAAAGCAAAAGATCAAAAACATTTCACTTTAAAAATAAAAATAAATATCATCTTCCAGCCTGGACCAGAAGTCATCGCTTTGGTTCTTTAAGGCCATAGAGGCGATCAAAGAAGATCTACTCTTTGCCTATGGGAGCTAGCCAACTGCATCGTCGGATCGTTTCTCGAGCAAACAAACCAGCACAAACGGTAAGCCCGAGAAACACTGGCGAGTGGCGGGAGCCACTCGGAACGCTTTCAAGAAAAAGTCGTAAACCACTTGCAAACCACAACGTATATATATATATATATATATATATATATATATATATATATATACATGCATTGTGGTTGGCAAGTGGTTAAGATATGTTAATTGTGCCTAATCAGTACTATTTGCCTGGAATTCCTCTCAAAACATTAATATACTTTCTGTGCCTGACTCATAGATGGATGTCTGTTGTGTGGGATCATCTAAGGCAGGGGTCACCAAAGCCTGTAAACAGAGGGCCAGTTTACTGTCCTCCAGACTTCAGCGGGGGCTGGACTGTGGCCGGTGGGAGTGGAAAATACCCCGGCATCAGTGGGAGTAAACAATGCCGCACGCTTGGTGGTCAGTGGGAGTAAAAAAAATACGTAGCACCTGTGGATAGTAGTAGGAGGAATTATGTCCCATCTTTGGTATTAGTGGTAGGAATAGTGTTGCAGCTTTGGTGTCAGTGGAAAGAACAGTTTCCTCACCGTTTGTGTCAATGGGAGGATTAGTGCCACATCATTGGTGTCAGTGTGGGGAATAGTGCTGCATATTTGGTGTTAGTGGGTGGAATAGTTCCCCATTGTTGGGGTCAGTGACAGGAATAGGGCCCCATCATTGGTGTCAATGGAATAGTGACACATCTTTGGTGTCAATAGGAGGAATAGTGCCCCATTGTTGGTGTCAGTGGCAGGAATAGTGCCTCATCATTGTTGTCAGTGGAAGGAATTATGTCCCACCATTGGTGTTGTTGGAAGAAATAGTGCCCCATTGCTGGAATCAGTGGGAGAAATGATGACCCTCTGTTGGTGTCAATGGGAGGAATAGTGTCCATTGTTGGTGTCAGTGGATGGAATTATGCCCCATCATTTGTATCAGTGGGAGGAATGATGACTCTCTGTTGGTGTCAATGGGAGGAATAGTGTCCATTGTTGGTGTCAGTGGATGGACTTATGCCCCATCATTGGTATCAGTGGGAGAAATGATGACCCTCTGTTGGTGTCAATGGGAGGAATAGTGTCCATTGTTGGTGTCAGTGGAAGGAATTATGTCCCACCATTGGTGTTATTGGAATAAATAGTGCCCCATTGCTGGAATCAGTGGGAGAAATGATGACCCTCTGTTGGTGTCAATGGGAGGAATAGTGTCCATTGTTGGTGTCAGTTGATGGAATTATGCCCCATCATTGGTATCAGTGGGAGAAATGATGACCCTCTGTTGGTGTCAATGGGAGGAATAGTGTCCATTGTTGGTGTCAGTGGAAGGAATTATGTCCCACCATTGGTGTTATTGGAATAAATAGTGCCCCATTGCTGGAATCAGTGGGAGAAATGATGACCCTCTGTTGGTGTCAATGGGAGGAATAGTGTCCATTGTTGGTGTCAGTTGATGGAATTATGCCCCATCATTGGTATCAGTGGGAGGAATGGTGCTCTACTGTTGGTTTCATTGGAAAGAACATTGCCACATTGTTGGTGTCAGTAGGAGAAATAGTGCCTTGTTTCAGATGAATGAATGGTGTTTCAAAGTCCGGATATAAGCAAGCAAAGGGCCACATTTGGCCCACAGGTTGTAGTTTGGAGACCGCTGATCTGAGGCACTGCTGCTTCTGCATGCTAGTCTCACCAGATTTGAAGTGAAATTTGGTGATTCCATTACTGTGCTGCTAATTTTCTTTCTGTGGGTCTCTGATTTCTGTACCTCTCCTGCTGCTTCTTGAATATTTACCCACTAGTCCAGGGGTCTCCAAACTATGGCTCTCCAGTTGTTTAGGTACTACAATTCCCATCATGCCTAGTCATATTTGTGAATGTCATTGTTTTACAATGCCTCATGGGACGCGTAGTTCCGCAACAGCTGGAGGGCCGTAGTTTGGAGATCCCTGCACTAGTCTTTAGATAACCAGTCATCAGAGGGGCGGCTATGACCCGAGGAAGCAATTCCTTCTTGGCTTATGCAGAGAAACGGTAAATAACCATATAGTTCTAGGATTGAAGTTCCACTCTACAATTTAATGGTGCAAATACAAATTTATTCTAATGTAAGATCACATAGACTTTACAAAAGAGCCAACATGTTTCAGGGGCCAAATCTCACCACTTTCATCAGGGCCTGTGTGCAAAAAAATAAAAAAATACTCTGGTAACCCTATAATGTCCTATTGTTGTTTGAAATCTCATTAAAAAGATTTAGGGCTAGTTTACACTTGGTTTAAAAGATGGCTTCTGACAGGCTTTGTTAAAGCTCTCTGAATGCCAGTCGAAGCTCCTGTCACTAAATAGAATGGTTAGCTTATAGTCCTGTTTACACCTTGCTTTTGCTTGGTGCTTCGGTGAAGCTTCGGTGAGGCTTCAGTGGGGCTTCAAGCGAGCTTTGCCATAGACTTCTATGGAGGCTTTGAAGACGCTTAGAAACACCACTAAAGCTAAATGGGGTATCATTTTTGAAGTGAAGCCGAAGCAAAGCAAAAGCAAGGTGTAAACAGTTCTGTAAGCTAACCATTTTATTTAGTGACAGGAGCTTTGACTAGTGTTCAGAGAGCTTTAACAAAGCATGTCTGAAGCCTTGTCGAAGCCTAGTTGAAGCCAAAGCAAGTGTAAATGAGCCCTTAGGCTCTGTTGACATATGCTGCGGCTGCGGCTCACAGCATGGGATCTAGTGCGTCCCTGTTTACCGGTTCTGGTGCAAATCAGGTCTGAATTTTTTGCCTGAATTCGCACCTAAATAAGAACCAAAGACCCACAGGACCTTTTTTAAGTGCAGACTACGGCCACCCCAGAACTGTGTGAACTGGTTCCATTGAGAGCCGGTCACAGTCTGCGATCCTGTCATGCGAATTGGATGCGGAGAAGCATGCGTGTGTGTGTGTGTGAACCCGGCCTGAAACAGAAAAAAATTACTATGGTAGACAAGTGGTTAACGATGAAAACCACTGTATATGGACTGGACTGGATTGGGGATATAATGTTTGTAGTATTTTGTAGACCAGTGCGATTCCTTTCGTTATGAATCGAAATTCCGACAACATTTTCATTATTTGGAGATGCGGATGTATCCAAAACAAAATAAAATAAAAACAACAAATCCATTCTCATTCATTCGTTTCATTCATTTGCAACTTCAGGGGGTTTTGTAAGTTCAGTAATGTGTCGCACACTGTATTGGTATGATTGCCCAAAGCCAAAGTCGCATCGAAGTAGCAAGCAAGTTGCAATGCAAAGTCTCACTGGAAACCTAAGGAACGAATCCCAATCTTCCGAAACAACTTCTGAAAATACGAATCAATTCGGAGCTACGAATATACGTTTTAGCACTCAGTACCTTCCTCAAGCATCACCCCCCGCTTCCCTGCTGGGTGCTTGCTTTGGCACTAACAGATACTCTTCAAGCATCACCCCTGCTGACCCGCTAGGTCCCTGGCTTGGCACCCACTGATGCTCCTCAAGCGTCACCTCTGCTGTCCCGCTGGGTCTCTGGCTTGGCACTCCCTGAAGTTTTCCCACTTCTTCACCATTCCCGGCTGGTGAGACAGCTCTGGTACTGACTTCAGCTTACTCGCAATGTTCTCACATTGGTCTCCAGTAACAAGGTGGATGGTCCCTTAGTGGCGAGAGCTTCCCCCTCTACCCCTGACCACAGCTGGTTCCCCGTCCGGCTGAACCATTACTTCTGGTTGGACTATAAGCCAGCAGTCCCAACCCTACGCTGCTCTTGGAAATTCCCTCAGGCAGCCTAGCAGCCAAATGTCCCTGGGAAAGCCCAGGGCTGCTAGGCTTCCGGCCTAGCAGCCCAGGGCAGCACAACACACATTCACCCAGACAGCCATCCAGGTGGCACAGAACTCTGATCACCTGACTCCACCCAAATAGGCTCTCCCAGCAGGCCAAGAGACCCAAGAAAATCCCTGCCCATTGGCTGAGACACCCCATCCATTCATGTCTGAGCTTGCGAAGCTCCTGTCTTATCTAATGTCACTAGAATAGTGCCACCTAGTGACAGAAGAGAAAGGGTGCAACAAGTCCAGATTTAGAGAGGAATCAATTGATCTCCTAACAATTGGCCAAGGCAACTATCGCCTGGCAACTAAATTTGATAGCAAGCCCGCCCAACGATCAGGGTGCTACATGTATTTTCTGTTCCAATTTTTACAGGTGATAAACTGTTGCCCTAATATCTGCCAAAAAAATTGAACTACCACTTTATTCTCCATGGTCTCTGCTTTCAGAAAAATATATAACTTTTTCGGGCGGTTTTAAATAATCTTCCAGTCTAAAATTATTTTTTAAATGTGTGTAAAAAAATTGCTCTGAAAGGGTTACACCCTCTTTGGGAATGTCAAGAAGGTCAAATTAACTTGTTCTGAATGGGTGAACAAGTGCTTGGTGGCAAAAAACAGAAGTGGCCTAAATCTACTATAATGTAATCCCTTGAGCATGTGATGTCACCTTTTAGAGATGTGTATTAGACATGTGCACTGACAAAAAATGTGTTCATTTTGGTTTCATTCTTTTTTTGCTTTTTTTCGGAAATTCAAAAATTTAGGTAGTTTCCAAATTTAGATTTTTCGGATTTCCGAATTTCTGAATTTTCGGATTTCCGAATTTCGGATTTTTGGAATTCCGAAATTTCGGAGTTCAGAAATTCAAAAATTTGAAAATCCGAAAATTCAAAAATCTGAAAACAAGACTAACAAATTATAGGTATTGGAATTTCCTTTCAAATTTGGCTATTAGTGAACGTAACGAGTACGAATTTATCCGAAGTTACGAATTATCTGAAATAACGAATGCCGCATTTAAACAAATGGAACGGAACAAATTAATAATAAATAATAATAATAAAAAGGTTTTATTATTATTGTTATTTATTATTATTAGATCATTACATTCCATTTGTTTAGATGCGGCATTCGTTATTTCATATAATTCATAACTTCGGATAAATTCGTACTCGTTACGTTCACTAACAGCCAAATTTGAAAGGAAATTCCAATACATATAATTTAATAGTTAGTTATTATTTCGAATTAAACTGATTTTCTTTCTTTTTTTCGGATCTTCAAATTTTTGAATTTCCGAATTCCGAAAATCCAAAAATTCGGATTACGAAAATCCGAAATTCGGAAATCTGAAAATTCGAAATTCGAAAATTTCAGAAATTTTGGAAACCAATTTGTCAAAATTTGTTAAAAAAAGAATTCGGAACTCAGAACGAATTGCACATGTCTAATGTTAATGCAGGAACATACTTCTGATTGGACAGACCTGGCTATAGTGAAGACAATTGTCCCATTGTATGGATATGTATGATGTGATAGATCACTATGGGGTTTATTTACTAAAGCTAGAGAGTGAAAAATTAGTCACAATTCTGCATAGAAACCAATCAGCTTCCAGGTTTTATTGCCAAAGCTTAAAGGGGTTGTAAACCCTCAGGGTTTTTCACCTTAAAGCGGAGTTCCACCCTAAAGTGGAACTTCCGCTTATCGGATTCCTCCCCCCCCCCGGTGACACAATTGGCACTTTTCAGGGGGGAGGGGGGTGCAGATACCTGTATAATACAGGTATCTGCCCCGCCCATATCCGAGGATGCCCGCCCATATCCGAGGGTTCCCGTTGTGTCTTGGGAAACACACAGTTCCCAGGACACAGCGGGGACCAATAGAGGCGCGCAGCGTGACTTGCGCATGCGCAGTAGGGAACCGGCAGTGAAGACGTTGCGTCTTCACTTCTTGATTCCCTGACAGAGGATGGCGGCGGGGGCAGCGAGAGACGAGCGGTCTCTCGTCACATTCTGCCTACACCGCTGGAACCTGGAACAGGTGAGTGTCCATTTATTAAAAGTCAGCAGCTGCAGTATTTGTAGCTGCTGACTTTTAATATTTTTTGTGCGGGTGCAGCTCCGCTTTAATGCATTAAGGTGAAAAACCTTTAGTGTAGCAGCCCCCCCCCAGAGCCCCCCCTTTTACTCACCTGAGCCTGGTCTTTCCAGTGCTGGGAAAGAGCACACCCACTCCAGCCAGTGTCTCCAGTGATTGGATAGATTGAGTGCAGCGCAGCCCTTGGGTCCCGCTGCTGTCAATCAAATCCAGTGAGTTGGGGGGCGGGGCCGAGTCCTGCTGTCTGTGTTAATGGACGCAGCAGCCGGACTCGGGAGTGCACCCGCATGGGTGTCCCCAGAAAAGCGCCTCACCGCGGGGACACTCATTGCGGGGAGGAGCCAGGAACGCCGCAGAGAACACCAGAAGAGGAGGATCAGGGCCACTCTGTGCAAAACCAACTGCACAGAGGAGGTTAGTATGACATGTTTGTTATTTTAAAAAAAATTCAACCGAAGCTTTACAATCACTTTAATTGAACAAGTTGAGAATAGAAGCTGATTGGTTTCTATGCAGAAATGTGACACATTTTGCACTCTCTAGCTTTAGTAAATAAACCCCATATGATGGTGTATATGAATGGTGGGCTTCCACACATTTTACATTTCATTATAATTGCACCTAATATCCCTTTTTAGGTAAAGGCCAGGCAAGAACCAGAACTGAAACTGAAAGCTTTTGCTCCACCTTATGTAAGTATGGCATTCTGTCTTATATAGTACCAGGCCATAGGTGTCCTGTCCTTAAAGTCCCGATCCACCTTAATGCATAGGATGCATTAAGGTGAAAAAACACAAACCTTTACAACCTGGAGGTGTTCTGTATACAGAATGTGTACAGAATGCCCCCCCCCCCCCAAATGTAATATACTGCTTGTGTTATTGGCTCACTGATTTTCCCAGAAGTCTGCACGAAGATACAATTCTGATTTTTAGCATCCCCTGCAACTAAAATTTCATTTTTGGTGAGATACTCCCAAAGGGAAATCCCATCTAAAAGGATACAGACCTTGCCACTTTCGTTGTTAGAGCCCTGCAGGTGCAGCAGCTGACTGATAATTATAAAATCACTCCCATACAGATTCACCTTCCACATGGACACAAACAAACAGCTATTTCTTCAGAATAACAAAAGATAAGAATCAGCAACAAATTTTGGTAAAATCCCTGCAATATACATAGATCACCCAGAGGGGAAATGTTTTTTTTTCCTAAACAAAAGTGGAGTTACTCTTTAAATTCCATACTTACATTCATCTTGTGCACGTGGCGGCTCCATTTTCTAAATCCCTATAGCTATTATGAGATTAGCCCAGAAATTGAACCTTTTAAAATGCAGGCTAAAGGTTTCCAAGCTCCACCTGCAGTAGTTGTCGGAAATGGAAAATGCCTGTAATTGTATATAAAGAAGCTTTGAAGAGTCAGCTCAGCAGAAAAGATTTTTAAAATCCTATTTAAAAATTGGTAACTATTAATGTGTATTTATATACTATAGAGTGTGGATAGTGAAACACAGTCTGTTTTTGTTTTTACAGGCACGTGAACCCGAGTTGTATCTTCTCCCTGGAGGCAGTAATGAGGACAGTACATACGGGTCAACTGTCACCTCTGATCAGCCCCATTATCACACTGACTTCTCTGGATCTGATCACTTTGTCACCACTGTTACTGCCCCCACCTGGGACAAGCCAGAACTGCAGCCAGCGAATGAGAACACTGTAACAGCAACACAGCCACCCCAGGAAGATAATGCCAGAAGAAGCTTCATTTGGAATAAGAAGGGTCAAGAGATTGTACCCATCTCCAATCAAATGCAATACCATGTTCAAATTGAAAACAGTGTATTACCTCCAATCGACTTAGGTATTTCATTCACTGCGCAAGCATTCCAATATTCTGTTTGCTTTGTTAGCAGCAGCTTGGCATTGCATGCCATTGCTGAGCCTATCATTTACTAGGACCCCCAGGTCCTTTTCCATCCTAGATTCCCCCAGAGGTTCTCCCCCCAGTGTATAGATTGCATTCATATTTTTGCCACCCAAATGCATTATTTTAAATTTTTCTACATTGAACCTCATTTGCCATGTAGTTGCCCACCCCATTAATTTGTTCAGATCTTTTTACAAGGTTTTCACATCCTGCGGAGAAGTTATTGCCCTGCTTAGCTTAGTATCGTCCGCAAATACAGAGATTTAACTGTTTACCCCATCCTCCAGGTGGTTTATGAACAAATTAAATAGGATTGGTCCCAGCACAGAACCTGGGGGACCCCACTACCCACCCCTGACCATTCCGAGTATTCCCCATTTATCACTACCCTCTGAACTCGCCCCTGTAGCCAGTATTCAATCCATGTACTCACCCTATGGTCCATGCCAACGGACCTTATTTTGTACAGTAAACGTTTATGGGGAACTGTGTCAAATGCTTTTGCAAAATCCAGATACACCACGTCTACGGCCCTTCCTTTATCTAGATGCCAACTCACCTCCTCATAGAAGGTTAATAGATTGGTTTGGCAAGAACAATTCTTCATGAATCCATGCTGATTACTGCTAATGATACCGTTCTTTTTACTAAAATCTTGTATATAGTCCCTTATCATCCCCTCCAAGAGTTTACATACTATTGATGTTAGGCTAACTGGTCTGTAATTCCCAGGGATCTATTTTGGGGCCTTTTTAAATATTGGTGCTACATTGGCTTTTCTCCAATTAGCTGGTACCATTCCAGTCAGTAAAAATTAGGAACAATGGTCTGGCAATTACTTGACTGAGTACCCTCAGGTGCAAGCCATCTGGTCCCGGTGATTTATTAATGTTAAGTTTTCCAAGTCTAATTTTAATTTTGTCCTCTGTTAACCATGGAGGTGCTTTCTGTGATGTGTCATGAACATCATTGGATCCCAATGCACTTAAAGTGGACCTCCAGTCATTTTCTTCATCTTTCCATCTATTAAATCTTCTGCCCTTGTTGTTTTAACTTTGGATAGTAATTTTTTTTCCCAGTCAGTAAATACCTTATACAGACCACTTCCTGTTTCTTTTCTGGTCATTAGCCTAGGCTTATGACATCATGGACAGCTCTATCTCTCAATCTCATGAGAGTTTGCCTGGAAGGGAGGAGGGATGAGTCATAGGAGGGCCAATGAAAGCTGCAGAACTAGAGGTGTGCCTATGTGTGTCTTTGTAAATCCAGGAAGTGAACAGGCAGCAGCTTCAGCTGCCCACAGTTAAAATGGATGCAGCCAGACTCAAGGGAGGGAGATTTCTGCAACATATTTGGCAAGTACAGAATCACAGTATATATAAAATAATATGCAAAGTGGTTGGAGGGAAGCTTCAGAATGGCAAATTACAAATTATGTGAGCAGACTGCAGTTCCTCTTTAATGAAAATGACAGCCAAATTTGCACATTTAGCACAAGGGTCGTGGTTCGAATCCTAACCATGGCACTACCTGCATGAAATTTGTATGTTCTACCTGTGCCTGTGTGAGTTTTTTCTCTGTGCTCCCCCTTTTTTTTTGCCCTTGTATGTATGCATGTAAATTAGGAACCTTAGATTGTTAGCTACTTGAGGGTAGGGACTGATGTGAATGTACAATATATATGTAAAGTGCTGTGTAATTTCATGGCGTTATATAAATACCTGTAATAAATAAATACATTTTAAGCATAAGTTCCAAAAGAAAATGCACTTTTTTTGCAGGTAAAAAATATACATTTATAATTTAGTTTGTTAGGAGCCTGTAAAGCCTTGCACCCACGATCTGTTGATGCCATGGTCCTGCAGACTATCTGTGTAGCTGGCAGGCAGTTACACACTGACAGGAAGCACAATGAACTACCTAGACTCCTAGAGCAATCAAACAGTGCCCTGGTAGTTCATTGAGAACTTGTAGTTTTCCCATTCACAGTGAATGATGCTGCTCTGTGTTTTTTTTTTTGTGACAGTGAGCCGGGGGGAGAGGATCCCCTACTAGCTGTCAAAACAGGGACGGGGGGGGGGTGCATTTGTAAGATGTTACACCCTGAATATGGGTGTAACATGTTACAAAAGGTAAACTTAACTTTAAAGAGGTCTGACTATTTTATACATAGTTACATCGGTCCTACTTGGACCACTGTAACTATGTACAGTAAATAACATACCTGACCGATACCTCTGGAAATTGGCAATCACTAAATAGACATCGCTACTCCA
Source organism: Lithobates sylvaticus (assembly GCA_028564925.1). NCBI lineage: Eukaryota > Metazoa > Chordata > Amphibia > Anura > Ranidae > Lithobates > Lithobates sylvaticus. The sequence goes on from CM053032.1 coordinate 239,366,357, forward strand.
GTGATTCAAGGATTCATTCCCTGGCTTCTTCCCCACTGCCTACCCTGACATCCCTACCAATGCCTTCTCCACCTACATCTTGTTTCCTCCTTCCTTTTTCCACCTTGACTATTCTTTAAACCTGTTGTCCTTTAAATCCACATATCTTTAACTATGGCCACCAATCAATGTGTTACAGTGGCCCGTTTTGCGATACACTTTCTCTAGCCTGCAGAAACATGTTCCTACCATGACTTGTTGGCTATGTTTGTCTCCTGCGCTTAAGATTCACAGTCCTTGACTGCTCTGCTAGAACATTCTTCACTTAAATTGTGCTCTTCTCAAAATCAGTTAATCCGTCAATATCTAATGGAATTATCTCTGACGTATTTCTTACTGAACTGCCTTTAGCCATAATGGTTAAACTATATGGCCGCTGTCATAGTTAGACCTTCTTGCAATTGTACTTGCGCTTTAAGCTGCTTTCACTCTGCAGCTGCGACCGCGTTGGCAGTAAAGCGTTGTTCATTTTAGCCAGGCTTTACCGTAATTTTAGCAGCCCTTTTGGCCGCTAGTGGGGCGCTTTTAACCCCCCCCTAGCGGCCGATGAAAGGGGTAAAACTGCCTGTGTTGCAGCGCTTCCGAAGCGATTTACAGGCGCTTCCGAAGCACTGCCCATTCATTCCAATGGGCAGGGGCAGTGTAGGAGCGCTGTATACAGCGCGCTTACACTGCCACAAAAATGCTGCTTGCCAGATTTTTTCCCGTCCAGCAAGCGCACCGCCCCAGTGTGAAAGCACTGGGGCTCTAACACTGGGGAGGCATGAGAGGCAGTTTTCAGGCGCTTTACAGGGTCTATTTTTAGCGCTAATACGCCTGAAAACTGCCTCAGTATAAAATGTGGCCTAATGCCGCGTACACACGATCGAAATTCGGCCAGCAAAAGACAGATGAGAGCTTTTGATCGAAAAATGCGACCGTGTGTATGCTCCATCTGACTTTTGCAAAAGATTGAGAGCAGGTTCTCTATTTTTCGGTTGGAAAAAGTTCCGATCGGAAATTCCGATAGTCTGTAGCAATTCCGATGCACAAAATGTATACGCATGCTCGGAAACAATTCGACTCATGCTCGGAAGCATTGAACTTAATTTTCTCGGCTCGCCGTAGTGTTGTACGTCACCGCGTTCTTGGCGGTCGAAAGTTCAAACTTTTTGTGTGACCGTGTGTATGCAAGCCAAGCTTGAGCGGAATTCCGTCGGAAAAAACATCCAAGATTTTTCCAGCGGAAATTCTGCTTGTGTGTACGCGGCATTACACATTCTGCATGGTTTTGCACATAGGCGTGCACAGGGGACATGCCTGGGCATACCCTAATCACCCCATGCCGTGCAGATTCCCCCTGCTGATATTTCACCAAAGCCTTCCAACGGAACTTCTAAACATTTTTTATTTATTTAAAAAAATAAATAAATATACTACTGACACCAACTTCTGCTCTACTGACACGTCCACTGCCCTACTAACACCATCCATGTTTTAATACATTTTAAAATGTTTTTTACATTTATTTATAAGTGTGTTGTGTGAATATGTGTAGATTAATTATATATATATATATTTATTACACATACACACACGCGCGCGCGTGTTTGAGTTTTGGATGCACACCCTAATGCACTAGGCTGTGGTTTTGCTTCTGTTTCTTCTTTTTGTAATATTTTTTGGTGATTCAGTTTCCTGTTTTATCTTTTGTTCAGAATGCATATAAAATATTAGTGACCGAGACCTGGAAGTGGAAGTGTCAGTGTTGCCCTTAGCAGCCAGTTAAGCCTAGGTTCACATCTCACGATTTTGGATCACGCGTAGAATCTAGGCAAACCTGTAAAGCGATTTTGGCTGCTATTATTCTTTAGTGGCACCCCAAACACCATTCTGCCGTGATCATCGCGTAATCACGGCAAAACACAAGTTTTAAAAACGCACTACACTTCCCGCCTTTATTTTATTCATTAAAACTACAATTCTGTTCCGCAGGAAAAATCTCCAATGCTCCCAAGAAAAGATCAGATGCTGCCAACTACGATGACACCAAGAAATCTGGAAGAAATACAACTGGGGATTCTGGGATTGAGCATTCCCTCCTAGGGGTGGAAACCGATCGCTCTCACCGTAAAAGGTAATTGTAAAAAAAAAATATATATATTAGGGCTGTGGAAATTAAAGATTAATTCCTCGATTAATCGAATAATTTTTTTGATTGATCAAAATTCTTTTGATCGTTACCTCTCCGTCGGCTTCCGTGTCTTCAGGGAGTTCCGTTGGAGATCCGGTGACGTCACCGGACTTCTCCCCCCTTCCCCAAGTGCCTCCGTCTGCTAACAAAGGGAAGGGGGAGGAGTCCGGTGACGTTGAAGTTCTGATTGAACATAACGCGTACGGGGGAGGAGCTACGCATGCCGTCACTCGCTGCTGCCCTACGGAACTAACGCGATTGTCGGCTTTACATGCTGTGTTTTTTATCATCTTTATGTGAGTAGTTTGTGTTTAAACACAAAAAATTCATCTTATACTTAAGCGGTGAGCACTTAGATCTTTTCTTTTCTACCCATGACCTGGTGTCCTTGCTGAGATCTAAGGAGACGTGAGAGAAGTTTATGGTCAGTGTTAACCCTTTTGCAGGGCCGGTGCTACCACTAGGCAAACCAGGCAGCCGCCTAGGGCGCACTGCTGCCTAGGGGCGCTTGGCCACTGGTTTCCCTCCACGTCTGCATGCTCTGCAGGCTGCAGAATGCAACTAACTAAGTCTGACCGGTAGTGTAATTAAAGGCGCAGCACTGGAGCCAGCGCTAGAGGAAGCAGAGCCAATGCTTTCTGTATAGCGCCGCCTTCTGTCACATGGACAGTGTAAAGGGGGTGGAGCCAATGGTGGTGAAAAAATTTGGTTTTGCCTAGGGTGTCAAAAACCCTTGCACCACCCCTGCCCTTTTGATACCCGCTTGCATGACCACCTGTTTGCACAGGGGTCCATGCCATAAGGTGAGAGTGATTAGTTAGACCGGAGGTGGAGGAATTGTCACGCTACTGTCGGAATAAAAATGACTTACGTCAGTACTACAGTTTGAATTGAAAACGTATTTTCTGTGAACTGTGAAGTTAAGTCATGGATTGTGGAAACTAACTAGTGTTGGGTGATTGTATATAGTGTATACCACATTTACCACTGACTAATGCAGAGTTGCAATGCAAGGAGATCAGCTAAAAGTAGTTGGATCTGTATGTGCGTTATAATTAATCGAAATGAGTCGATTAATCGATTACAAAAAAAATCGATTAAACGAACACGAAAATTTGAATCAGTAACAGCCCTAATATATATATATATATATATAAATATATATATATATATATATATATATATAT